>JAJMKU010000001.1:0-246391 GCA_030563965.1 Pichia cactophila
AAATTAGATATCAATTCCTCTCTTTCTATCATACAATGGATTCCAACCAAGTTGATGAGTTTCAAACAGTAAAAACAAAAGGTAGAAAACCAAAGACTATCCATGTGGCACACCGAAGATCACCATCGGAACTAACAACTTTGATGCGTACGTAAAAGCTTTTTGCACTCAAAATTTAACCTTTGAATAATACTAACATTTATTTCCTTTTATATAGTGGAACAATTAAGTTTACAACGCCAATTAGAGGCTGTTCAAGCTCAACAGCAACAAATCCTTCAACAGCAAAGTCAACATTCAAATTCAAATCAACATCAACAAGGTTCTTCTACTCAGGGTTCCTTTTCATATCAGAACATTTTACAACCTGCTGCAAACTTGACTTCAAATAGAGGCCATCACAGAAGATCTTCTTCTAACACTCATAATGAAAATCAAGATAATCAATATTCATCTCCAAGAAGTCATAGAAGATCCCAATCATCTGTAAATTCAATTGGAAATGTTCCCTTTTCAAAAACAGACTCAAGACCACAAGCGCTTGGTCACACAAGAAGACATTCATTAGGATTAGCTGAAGCAAAAAAGGCGGCAGCTGAAGCTCAGGCTAACAGATATAACTCACCATCTAAACTACCTATTGCTGATTCCTCATCGACTGATATCAACACTGGATCTTCAATTGATACTTCATCACCACCAGTTTTTAGATTTCCAGGATCACCAAAACTTACACCCACTGATGAGCTGATGTCAGCAGATAGATTTCATTATAGAAATAGATCAATTGCTTCACCACAAAAGGCTTTTCAATTCCCATCATCTGCTTCAAATAATACATCGTCCAATCAGCAAACTTTGCAGCCTCCACAACCTGCTTTTGCAGAACGTAGGCAATCTGCAGGTTTGGGTCATAGAAGTACCGGCTCGGACTTAAGTTCCAATTGGAGAAAATCTACACCAATGACTCCTTCCAATAGTGTCAATGCTTCCACGCGTCACGAGACTGGGTCCTTTGTCCCAGGTCACCGGTCTAGAAACTCGTTAGGAGGCTCATCCATTTCTTCTATGTCTCAATTCAACAATCAAGGACAAAGAAAATCATTGTTTGCACCATATTTACCTCAAAGCTCTTTGCCTGAATTGATTAATGATGGTAAACTTGTCACTGGTATACTTAGAGTGAATAAAAAAAATAGATCTGATGCTTATGTTTCAACTGATGGTTTATTAGATGCTGACATCTTTATTTGTGGTTCCAAAGATCGTAATAGAGCATTAGAAGGTGATGTTGTTGCAGTTGAGTTATTAGTCGTTGATGAAGTCTGGTCTTCAAAGAGGGAAAAAGAGGAAAAGAAGAGGAGAAAGGATACAAAGTTAGGGAATGACGTGGTGGAAGATGTTCATAATGATGCAAGTACTTCTTCAACGGTATCAGACCCAAAAAAATCCTTTACTACCACTTCTGGATCTTTGAATAGAAAAAATTCTTTAAAGCAAAGACCAATTCAAAAGAAAAACGATGATGTTGAAGTTGAAGGTCAATCATTATTGTTAGTTGAGGAAGAAGAAATAACAGATGAAACAAAACCTTTATACGCTGGTCATGTTGTTGCTGTAATTGATCGTATCCCAGGCCAACTTTTTGCAGGTACTTTAGGATTATTAAGACCTTCCCAAGCTGCCAAAAAAGAGAAAGAAAAAGATGAAGGTTCTTTTGATAATTCTGATAGACCAAAACCGAAGATTGTTTGGTTTAAACCTATTGATAAAAAAGTTCCGTTGATTGCAATTCCAACTGAACAAGCTCCAAAAGATTTTGTAGAAAATCATGAGAAATATTCAAATCAAACCTTTATTGCTTCAATCAAAAGATGGCCAATCACTTCATTACATCCATTTGGAACATTAATAGCTAGACTAGGTGCAACTGATGATAAATCTGTTGAAGTTGAATCTATTTTGAGAGATAATAATTTCATGTGTGATGAATATGTTGACGGTGAAGAAAAGTATATGCTTGATTTCCCGTCCACTGAATATGTTCTATCTAGCAAGCCAAGAAGAGATTTCAAAAATGAGTATCTTATTGCATTTTCTCAAAATGGTCAATTCTGTGATCATGCTCTTCATGCAAAAAGTATTGCTAATAATAAAGTTGAATTAGGAGTTCATATTCTTGATGTTAGTGAATATGTTATCAGCGAAAGTAATCTTGATAGGAGAGCCAAGAAAAGATCACATGGTGTTTTTCTACCCCAGAAATGTGTTAATTTATTTCCTGATCACATCAACAAATTAATATCTTTTCAAGAAGGTGTTGTTTCACCTGCAATCTCTGTAGTTTTTGAAATCGATTATTCTACTTTTGAAATTGAGAATGTTTGGATTGGCGAAAGTTCAATCAGACCAACGATGAAAGTCACATATGATGAATTTGATGATGCACTGAAGAATCAAAAAATCACTGCTACAGACGCATTAACTTCTTATTTTTCATCCCTTTCGCTAATTGCTAAGGGATTGAAGATGAAAAGATTAAATGATAACACCATGAATTCATTAATTTCCTTACCTTTGTTGGATCAGTTAGATGATGAAAGAGTCAAATTATCCCTCAATATCTATGAGAATATAATGTCTACTGCTATTATTGATGAAATATTACATACTGTTAATGCAGCTATAGCTCAAAAAGTTCATTCTGGCCTTGGAGAACGTGCATTGTTGAGAAGATTTCCAATTCCAACTTTGAGTAAGTTTGAGTACTATCAAACTAAAATTGCAGAGCTCGGAATAACATTAGATACTTCAAATGCTGGTAGTTTCCAGAAGTCTATCCTTGACATCGAAGATCCTATTAAAAGAGAAGCGGTGGAAACTATTCTTGTGAAGTGTATGGGTAGAGGTAAATATGTAGTTGCCGGGAAAACAGACCAAGAGCTTGGCCATTACCTTTTCAACTTACCAACTTATACCCATTTTACTTCACCGTTGAAAAGATATGCCGATATTATTGTACATAGACAATTGAAACATGTTGTTAATAATGATGTTGCTAATTACAATGATGATTTGGATGCCTTAAAGGTTACTGCTGATTACTGTAACTTTAAGAAGGATTGTGCTATTGCCACTCAAGAACAGGCTATTCATCTTCTACTTTGTCAAACAATAAATGATATGTGCTCTAAAACTGGACAAATCATATGTACTGGTATTGTTTTACAGGTTTATGAATCTGCGTTTGATGTTTATTTGCCTGAATTTGGAATTGAAAAAAGAGTTCACGGTGATCAATTACCGTTATCAAAGGCAGAATTTGACAAAGTAAACAAGGTTTTACGTCTATTTTGGCAACCTAATGTTGATTCTTCAACTTATGTTCCTGCCGATGAAAATGAACCTTTATCTTATAGATCGTCAATTAAAAACAAATTTAGGGTATCCTCCTTTGAAGCTGCTGAAACTCAAGATCAAACAACCAATAAACCATCTGGTCTATTAAGTGATGAAATGTATCACAAACTTCAGAAGCTGAATTTGAGACCACCAAAGGTAAATGTGATTTTACCTACCGAAGGTGAATCAGCTTTATCTCCATACATCAAGGATCTTGACACAGTCATTGAAGGCGATGATCATATTCAAGAGGTAAAACCATTACAAAAAGTTCCCATTCTATTGAGGGCAGAGATTGGTATGTCTTTACCATGTTTAACTGTTCGTGCATTAAATCCATTTTTAGCTGAAAAATCAAAGAACTAGATTTACCTAACATTACAAGTTTTTCGTTCCATCACAAATGAATCTACTAATTTTTGTGTAAACTTTCTTTATTTAATAATCATGTCATGTTTACGATTCTTTTTTATATCCTGAAATTATAATATTTATTATATATATTTATATACATTGATCATAAATTGAATAGAGTGGCTATGGAGATTTTATGGAGATTTGTAAAAACTCATTGATCGAACAGAACTGGATTTAGGTGGAGCACGATTATTCATGATGCTTGAATGTTTTCTAAGGGAAGACTGTTGACTTTTCCTAAAATTTTGTGATTGACTACGTTCAATTTCAGTTTTCTTGTCAAGAGAAAAATCCTGTTCATATTGGTTTTCAAGATCGTCATCGTTGATCCAATTTTCGAGTGATCTATCCAGCAGGTATTTTAAGGCATTATACCAAATATTATGAATTCTTCTAGTAGGACAAGTGATTTTAATAGTTTTATCGTATGAAGTAATCACTAAACTCTTGTAGTATAAACCAGCTGGAAGCGGGTTGTTATCTGCTACAGATTTCACATCAAGGATTGTAGCTGCTTTAATATTGGCTTTACCAGGATCACATGCGCCAGGGTTACTAACACACCATAACAATGATAGAGTATAAGGGTTGACCCAGAAGAATCTTTCATGTCTTGTATCTGAAATTGAAGTCAAAGGACCCAACTTTCTATAATACTTGTAAAGAAATGTACCCAGCATTGTTTGTGTTATGGCAGCTATAATTTCCTTTTTGTTCGAAATCACAGAATCTACTGTATAGAGGGAAACGGCATCAAAGTTACCTGGAAGATTATTCAAATTTGGAGGTGGTAATAACTGTTTTCCTGTAAAAGGTTCAACACCAGTATGATCATTAATACTTGGACTTGGAGATATAGATGGTGAATCACGATGATTTTGGGTTGGAGTCGTCAAACGTGATTGCGTTTTATTCTTTTTATACCAATCATGACTTCTTGTCAAAACATTATAGTATGAGTTAGGTAGAACAACAACGTTAGGTATATCTGGAGTTTTAGAAACAGTTGTTGCAATAAATTGCCTTGCAGGGATGCACAGTAAATCAAATTGTTTACCTTTCTCGATAATATTAGACTTTGTAACTGGGGTATTTGCTTTCAAGCTGTTGAGCTCTTCTTTTGTCAATAGAACAAGCTTTAGACTTTCTGCCTTTTTTGCAAGATCGTGAGTAGTAATGGTACGCTGCTTCAATTTTACCACCTCCATCTTTGGTAACATTTCAAAATTGTGTCTAGCGGCAAGTCTTTGTAATTCATCCACTGTCAAATTCTCCGGTGTTTTCAAAGCTTTACTTCTTTCGACCAATTCTTTCATTTCTGTATCCCTAACAACAACATAACCTTGCTTCAGGGCATTTGCCTTAAGATGCGATATAGTTGGGTTGCTCAAGGTTTTAAATCTATTTACTTCAGCAACAGGGACCAGAGAGTATCCTTTCTTTTTGATTAAATTATCAATATTGCAAGAACCTGAATTCTTGTCAAAATGTTCCATCCTAGTTAATGAATTAACCGAGAACTTTAATCCATGTAAAATAATATATTTCAGATGAAGTTGATCTCCAGATGGTGCAGTCACGGTATAACCTAATGAAGTCAATGTGGTTACCAGATGTTCAGGTTCAGCCGATAGCTTGATTTCCTTTTGAAGTACATCAAGCATATCTTTTTTATGCTCGTATTCGGAGCGTAGCTCAGTAATTTCTTTTTCTAGCTCTAGCACTTGATCTGTCGATGTTGATGACAAAATGTGTGTGATAGGTGGCAAAACCATACTCTTCGATTTAGTTAAATAGGCACTTACTGCATCCAACGCACTTTGTTGGAATTTAAGCTCAACTTCTTTGACTTCAATTTCAGAATCAAGCTTTTCAATCTTCTTGTATATCTTATGGTTCAGTTTTTCTGAAGCATCATTGTGAGACGCAACAGAAAGCCTATGCAATTGTTTTTTCAACATATCTTTTTTGGAAATTAAATCAGAAAGTTCGTTACCCAATCCAGTCACTAAATTGTTCAGCGAATTATACTTATCTAGTAGTACTTTTTCAACAGGGATGGTCTCACTGTGGATGGAACTGGTGATCGAGTTTGTGTCGCTTCTGGATAGAGTTTCAAGTTCATCCAGAACACGTTGTTTTTCACCCAAATTGTGCTCAATATCTTCCATTTCATGAGTTAAATTCTCTAAGTCATCAACAACTGTCTCACGCTTTTGGAGAATTAATTTGTTAAACTCTTCATGTGGGACAACCACGTATCCCCTCTGTTGCAAAACAGATACCAATGCTTCAACTGGTTGCCTGTTCAGTTCATCAAAGATGCCATTTGTAATCGTAGCATTAGATGATGACTTGGCCATTTCCAAGTTTTGTATCGGTTCAATAAAATTGGTAGTACTTTTAGATACAGTCGACTGGTGAAGACGTGTCTTAGCGTCTTCAAGCGCACTATTTGTAGCTTCGTTCTCAAACTTTGCATCGGCCAACTCTTGTTCAAGTTCAGAGTTATTAGCTCTTAGTTCGTCAACTTCAATTTGTTTATCCACTAATGCTGACTCCAACTCTGATTTTGTAGCTTGAAATTGCAGTTCCTTCTCTTCTAGCTCTAATTCAATTGATGAAATCTTATCCTGTAAAAGATTTGCTTGGGATTGCAGCTGTTTTATCTCTTCCAATTGAACTTTAAATTCAGTTGCCTTTTGAGCAGTTATAGCATCACATTCAATAGTCTTGGATTTAAGGTCTGCTTCAATATTTTGAAGTCTCTCAAGATAATCAGCTTCTTGCTGTTCAAGTTCCAAAGTTTGCTGTTTATAGAGTTTTTCTGTTTGCTCTAGCTTGCATACAACTTCTGATAACTCGGCCGTCTTTATGCTCAATTCTTTTCTTAAGGTCTCAATGGTTTCATTTAGTCTAGAATTTTCAACATTGAGGTTCTCTATATGCATTTCATAATCCTGTTGGGAAGATTCATTCTTTTGTTCACTCAATAGAAGCTTTTCAGTAACAACACTCAGCTGATCTTTTAAAAGAGAAACTTTTAATCTTAACTCTTCCTGGTATCCTTCACTTGCACTAACAATAGTGGCTAATTTTTCTGTCTCTACTACTTTGGCTTTCAGGGTATTATTTTCAAGCTTCAATTCATTAAATTCTCCAGACAATATAGCGACTTCAGAAACCTTAAGTTCATGTTCATTTCGGAGGTCAGTGATATCCTTTCTGTTGCTCTCGCCATCTTTTTCCAAATTCATTAACTTCATATTTAGTGATTCTATTTGAATAGTAGATTCCTTTATTATAGAAGAATTGTGTTCTAGTTCAGTTTCAAGTTGAACAACTTTAATACGCAACTGTTCATTCTCTGTCTCTAATTCACTGATATGTGAAACAAAATTACTTTCTTTCTTTTCCCATTCTGCTGTTTTGTCCATAATTTCTCTGTGGAACTTCTCCTGCTCAGCTTTCACCATTTCCAATTCTTTCCCCTTTTCTTCTAATTTTTGAATAGCATTCAAGTGTGATACATTCAATTGGTTATACTCCAATTCTAATACAGGAATCATTGCAAATAAATGCAATTTTTCTTTCATGTAGTCAATAGTTGGATTTTCATAGAGGCTTTTCAATGACTTTAGCTCATTGTTGATCTCATTGATTTTTTCCTCATTAATAGTCTTCATATCAAAGAGTTCCTTGAGTTGTTTTTCTTTTTGCTTCAACAAAATTTCTTTTCTTTGCATATCAGATTTAGTAGAGTTATGTTCAATAATTGGAACGGGGATATAACCTAAAGATGGAAGTTTCGATGAGATATAATCAACAGACGGTGAAGCGTGTTTCGCTTCTAGATCAACAACCTTTTGTTGTAATTCCAGTTTTTCTGCTTTTGTAGTCTCCAGACTAGACTTCAAAAGGTCAAGTTTGGAACCCAAATCAGCTATTGTATCGTTTAGTTCGGAATGTTGAGAAGTAGAAATAACAACGAGATTATGGATGGAAGATTTGGACTTGAGGTAATCTATTGTTGGACAATTTACTTGTTGTTTCAATTCTTGCATTTTTATGACATCCTTTTGAAGCTTGTTCTTCAATTCAGCTATTTCATTATTTTGAGTTGAGAGTGTAACAACTTCACTCTCCAAACGTTTGATATTTTCTTCGAGTTCTTTGATGTAGTTAAGACTGGAGTTATTTTCAGCTTTTTCTTCTATCGTTATTGGCACATAACCCAGTTCCTTACATTTCGCCTCTAGATATTTGAAATCAGGTTTATCGTAGACAGACTTGACTTGTAAGAGTTCAAAATTTGATTTCTCCATGTTTGCAAGTGATTCTTTTAATTCATTTTCTCTAACTACCAACAGATCAACTTGGTTTTGCAACTCTTCCTTTAATGCAAACCGTGTTTCCAGTTCCGTATGTTTCAAGTCAAACTCATATAAAAGTTCATCATTCTTGGCAGATTTGATCACAAGCTCCTCATATTTAGTTCTTAAATCAGCAAATTCCTTTTCTTTAACATGTAGTTTCTCCTCGATTGATTTTAGTTCCTCAACCTTTTTAGAATGTTGCTTCAATTCATCACTCTTTTTAGTTAGATTCTGCTTACATACATCTAATTCGGATTTAGTTTGATGTAACTCTTTTTGGACTGAATCATGTAACTCAATAGAAACAGAATTTATACCCTGTAATTCCAGATCTTTCTTGGTTCTTTGCAGAGAATGTAGTTCTCTTTCCACCGATGCTAATTCCATAGTTGTTTTAGTTAACTGTTCATTAATTGAATTATGTTCTTCAAGAGAAATAACAACCAATCCATGTGCTTTGGATTTACTTTTGATAAAATCGGCACTAGGTAGCTCAAATGATTCTTCCAATGATTTAATTTGATTTTCTAAATCTCTAACAGTACTTCGTTGTGATTCGAGCTGCGCTGATAATTCTTTCTTTTCATGTAACAATTGCTCGATTTCAGCATTTTTGGAAACAAGCTCAAGTTGAACCTCTCTGTATTTGGATAGTTCCAAATCCTTTTGTTTAAGTTCTTCCTTCCATAAATCATGTTCAGCCATTGGAATAGCAATCAATTTATGTTCTGTAGCTTTAGATACAATATATTCAGAGTCAGGAGAATCTATTTTGGTAACCAAATCAATATTTTTTGTTCGAACTTGTCGAAGATCTGATTCTAATAGCTCTAGAATATTTCCCCTTTGTGATAGTTCAGCCTCCAACCGACTAATACTTTCCTCATTGATAATGATTCTTTTATTCAAGTCATTAATGATAATTTCTTTAGCGGAATTTTGCTCCGACAGTTCATTAAACTCTTTCAAGAAAATGACTTTCGCATTTAAATCACTTGCCTTTTCCTTGAGGTATTCAAGTTGTGGGGATTCATAAAATGATTGAAGTTTCTGTAATTTTGATTGCACATCATTGTATTCAAATTCCAAAACTTCTAGTTTTGATTTCAACTCTTGGTTCTTTTGCTCAATTTTGAGCTGTGATTCGCTCAAAGAGTCTATGTGTTCATCCTTATCATTAATTTTTGCAGCAAGGACAGTTATTTTGGATTTCAAATCAAAATGCTCTGATTCAGGAACGATTACGTGATTCAACATAGTTGATTTTTCATTCAGATATTCAATAGATGGAGTATCCAGTTGCTTTTTAAGAGATATATTCTGTTCTTTGAATGATTCAACTTTAGCTGTCAAATCCGCTAGATTTAATGCTGATAAACTTATTTTCTCTTGTAATCCATTTATACTAGCAAGTGCATCTCTATTAGCTGTATCAGATTTCTCAAGTCTAGTCTGAGTATCAATCAATAACCTAGTTTTTTCTGCAAGTAGTTCCTCATTTTGAGTATATTTCTTGAGCAGTTGCTGGTTACTATCTACTAAATCTGTATATTCCGTTTCAGGAAATACAATAAACTTTAAATTATTTGCCTTTGTTTTGATATAATCAATAGTAGGTGATTCAATCTCACTTTGAAGTAATTCTAGAGTTTTGACAAGATCATTATGTTCGTGCGTAGGAATGACTATAGATTTATGAGATTCACTTTTTGATTTCAAGTACTCTAAAGAAGGAGCATCATATTTTCCCTGTATAGATTCCAGCTCCTTTAGGACATTGGCAGATACAAGCACTTTACCTAATTTTTCGACGTTCGATTCAATAAACTTAGGAGAAGGATTCTTCGTAGTATCTTGAAGTTCTTCAAAATATTTTGTCTCTATAACAACGTAACCTAAAGTTTTTGCCTTTTCTTGTATGAATTTAACAGATGGGTTTTGAACTTTTTCTTCGAGTTGTGAAATTTTTTCATGTAATTCATTATAATCTGATAGGGCAATAACTTTATAATTAAAAGATTGTGCCTTTTCAGTTAAATATTCAATTGAAGGAGTTGTAATTGATTGTTGAAGTTGATTAATCAACTCAAATTTACTAGCCAAATCTAATTCAAGGTTTTCCGCTTTTTGCATTAGATTATCAAGATCTTCTTTATGAAGTACAACATAATCAACCAATTTGGCTTTGACATAATCCAAATCAGGATTTTCGTATGCATTTTTTATAGATTTTAATTCATCTTCAACAGTTTTTAAAGATTTAGATTCATCAGATAACCTAGAGCTTAATTCTTTGTTTAAGTTGTTCAAGTCTATAATCATATCATCCTTTTCAAAAAGACTGGATTTCAAATCTTTTATGTTTGTAATAAGATCAGTATACTCTGATTTTGAGATTATTTCAAAATTGACAAGTTTTGAAGTTGCATATTGAACATCCAAGTTATCGTACTTTTGCTTCAATTCATTGAACTGATCAGTCAGTTTATTCAACATTTCAATTTTATCATCAAAAGTTGACTTTTCTGTTACAACAAGATCCAATTCTTTTGCTTTCGTTTTCAAATAATCAATATTTGGATTATCAAGTATATCATTCATTTTAGCCACTTGATCATTCAAATTTTCCACAAGATCTTTTGATACGAGATCAAAATTAGACATGAAATTCATATTATTAATTTTATTTGAATTTTCAATTAATTTATCAGCTATTGTATGTGGAACGGGTATAGTTTGAAATTTAGAAAAGTCAAATTTAATAACATCAATATTAGGATTTGCATCTAAAGTAGTTTTTGGTAAAATCATCATGAATGAAGGTTTACTTGAGATAGCGGTAGTTAAAGAATTTCTTCTTGAATTTAGGGATGAGCTACCATCAAATTTTTCAATTTCTGAGAAATTTAAATCATCATCTGAATTTAGGATTATATCAGGTTCGGTAACAATTTTTGCTTTATTAGTAAATGAATCGTCATTGAATGCCCCCCAAGAATTATCATCGACAACATTTTTATTTTCATCAAAGATTGGATCTAGTATATTTTTCTTATTAGGTGATTCAATTTTATTCAATTTATTTTTAAGTTTTGAATTTTGTGACAATAATTTGTGTAATTTTTTATATGCTAATTCAAGATTTTTCTTTAATAAATCATTATCATAATTTGATAATTCATTATTCAATGTTGTTAATGGGATTGGATCAACCAATATCGAATCATCAAATTCAGAGAAAGATTCATCATTTGAATGAGATGAAATTTTATTTGATAATGAATTATTTTCAAAAGTCAATTTTTCTATTTGAAATTTTAAATCATCAATAGTTTTAACAAGAACATCATTTTCATTACTGAGGGAATCATTTGATTCCTTTGCTTCATTTAATTTTATAGTTAATTTGGTAATTATTGAATTATTTGATTCTGTTGAGATTTTTTTCTCAGATTCTAGTTGATCGACGATAATTTGTAGATCTTTAAATTTTTGTTCTACATTATCTTTTAAATTGTTTAATTTTGAATTTTCTAATTGTAAAAATTCAAATTTTGAATTAATTTCTTGAAGTTCAGATTCAAGTTTCCAAATATTTGAATTTTGTTCTTCTTCATTATCACTTAATTTTTTATTCAAAATTGTTAAATTTGAAATTTGTTTAGTAAATAAATCATTTGATTTTTTCAAATCTGCCACTTCTTTTAACAATTTTTGATTTTCATAATTTAATTTTCTTGATTTCATAAGTAAATTATCACTTAAATCACCTAAGAAATCAACAGAATTATCTATTTTATTAGAAGTTTTCAAGTTTTTAGAAGAAGATATTATTGGAGGTAAAACAATTTCAAGATCTTCATTTTTTGCAGCCCTTTTTGGTCTAATATCTCCTAAATTAAGTTGTTTTTGTAAATCAAATAATTGAGATTTTAAGTCAGTTGATTTTAAATCAGTTGATTTTGATTGAGTTGAAGGTAAATCAATAATTGGAGTTTCATCCCAATCATCAAAAATATTTTCACTATCAATAGTCCTTTTAGACATGGTGATGAAAAAATTAACTAATAAAGGGGAGCTAATGGATTATCCCTTTTAAGAGAGACTTGTTTACACTTTAAGGCGTGAAGAATTAATTATCGATGAGCAGATCAAGTCCTTAGTTAGCGCTAAAATATTAATATTTATTATCCCCCGGCTCACGTGATCCGCTAGGGATTACGATTTGAATTCAAAGTTAAGGAAGGATGTGCAATATTGAATTTCAGTTGGTGTTGAATAGTAATTAGAACTTGATAAAGAAGATATTTACAATTATGGTTTGTGATTTAATTTTTGGAATGTTTTAATTTAAACAATTTACTGACAAGAGATTTTTGGATAGATTAGATTAAGAAAACTTCAAGAAGCCAAAGCAAATGCAAGAAATGAAGCTTTAAATAATAATAATAATAATAATAATAATAATACATCATCAGTTGCATTTTTACGTTGTAAAAAAGATTTACAAGAATATGAAGATATTCCAGGTATTTCAATTGATTATGATAAAGATGAACCAATGACAATTAAATTATGTATTAAACCAGATTGTGGATTTTATGAAGGTGGTAAATTTGAATTTATTTGTAAAATACCTGAAAATTATCCTAATTTTGCACCTGAATTTAGATGTTTACAAAAAATTTATCATCCAAATATTGATTTAAATGGACATGTTTGTCTTAATATTTTACGTAATGATTGGAAACCAACACTTACATTGCAATTAATTTTTGCAGGTATTTTACATTTATTTTTACAACCAAATCCTAATGATCCATTAAATAAAGATGCAGCAAATGATTTAGCTAAATATCCTGAACAATTTGCATATAATGTCAGGAATTCTATGGGTGGTGGATATGTTGGTAATGAAAAATTTGAAAGAGTTGTACAACGTATAAACTATTAAAAAATGGATGGTAATAAAGAGGAAAACTGTATTTTATTTGGGAATGTAGTAATTATAAGGATAGATTTATATATAAACCTAAATTAAATAGAAAAGCTGTAAAAGGAATGATACTAAAAAGGGATGAAAAGAAAGAAGATAGGAGAAGGTTTAAATAAATAAATGCTAGTTTTTTGAAATCCGGTTTCAATTAGCAAAAGTTCCATCAAAAATATGCAAAAGGTAAATAAATGATTTAATTAAGATTGAGAATGACCAGAAGTAGAAACGTAACCACCATGAGAAGAAACTAATGGAACAAAACCATTATCATCTTCAGCTGGAGCAGTTTGAGAAGTTGCAGAATTATTAACATAATGTTTTGAACCTGAATAAATTTTTCCACCCGAATTGCTAGAAACTGTAAAAGAATTTTGAGAAGATTTTGTTTGAATTGCAGCTTCAGCATAGTATTTTTTACCACCATGAGGTGTTGCCCTTGATAGAGAAGAAAGATTCTTTCTAACAATTGAAGATTTAATCATATTCTTTGCGGAAGTGTTTAGGTTGCAGATGACAATAGCAGACATTGTTAGTTGAATTAAGTGTAAGTTTGTATTTATGTAAAAATAATAAATTTGAGGAGAAGATAGAGTGAGAAGGGAAGAGGGGGGGGAAATGCCAAGTATTTATAATAAACGGAGAAAATGAGTAAGTAATGGAGTCATAATTGGTGGGGTGGACTCGTAATTGGGTTGGGGGAGATGCTGTCACAGTGAGACTCAGACAAGACTCTAATCAACTATCGGCCCGTTACCCCAGATTTTTCTTGAACTTCATGACTACAATCAATTTTTAATCTCACGACACAGTGACACAACACACTGAGAACTTGACTCACTCAGCCACACAAGTCAGTGTCACTGTGTCCCGGCTTGAGCTCGGGGAAACGGCCCGGCCAATAGGGGGGGAAAGGAGACGGAAACGGGGACGGAAACGGGGACGGGGGGCTCATCCCAGTCTGTTTACGTCTTTCTCAAATTTCTCAGTCTGTCCGCCCCGGACGGATCAACGGTGGGCTGAGCTGAGCCTCCCTCTGATTTACTTTAACAATTTGCTCCGGGTTTCCGAAAAAAAATTGAATTACCTCACAATTACTACATTCAATTTACTCTTTTCTTAAGGTTCAAGGTTCGATTCCTTTGGAAGGAATATTTACATTTCAAAGAAGATCAAATTTACGCATTTATACACACACATATCAACTTCAGTCTCACATCTCACTCAAACTTAAACAATTGTGTATTTTCTGTTATCTGTAAAATCAATCCAGACCCCTCATTAACAGCTCCCCGCAATGTATTTAATTAATAAATCGCAGTGTTCTTTTTTCCCCACAATCGTATTCTAGATTGTGTTCTTCAGAACATACTAAATTTTATTGGTTCGATAAGATTACATTATTTATTTCATTATTTATTATTATAATTCTTCTTTTTATACTTCTTTTCTTACGTCATTCAAATTCAAATTCAAATTTTATAATTCCTTTTGAGCAGCTTCAATATCATATTTGGTCCAATTTAAAATGTCTTTGTGGAAATAAGCAATCTTGGAAATTGCTTCTAATGCAGCTGTAATACGAAAATTAACTGTACCATATCTCTTCTCAATAAGTTTCCATGATTCTTCATTTTCAAGTTCAACTGGAATTGGTTTGTAATGTTTCTTTTTTGTCTTCTTAGATTTCTTTTTATCACCATACATTCTAACTATTGCACCTTCAACTGTTTCATTCTTGCTCTTACGATATAACAAAATTGCAAATAAAATCTTATAACTAACCTTAATTTCTTCAATCGTTGGTTTATTTTCATCTTTAAACTCATCACCTTCATATAAAACATTGACTAATTTTAAACCAAACTTTTCTTCAATTTCTTTTTTCAAAATATCTCTAGATTCCTCATCAATAATTTCCAATTCATCTCCTTCAAATTTATCAAATTTATCAATATAATTACCCCTTACGTCATAATGTCCACTTTCCTTTTCATGAAATAAATCTCTTTCCATATTAGAATCTTTCATAGAAGTTTCTTCAATTACAATTTCACTTTCACCTAAAGCTGAAACTGAAGGTTCTGCAGCTGGCTCTTCAACTGGCTCTTCAACTGGCTCTTCAACTGGCTCTTCAACTGGTTCTTCAACTGGCTCTTCAACTGGCTCTTCAACTGGCTCTTCAACTGGCTCTTCAACTGGCTCTTCAACTGGTTCTTCAACTGGCTCTTCAACTGGCTCTTCAACTGGCTCTTCAACTGGCTCTTCAACTGGCTCTTCAACTGGCTCTTCAACTGGCTCTTCAACTGGCTCTTCAACTGGCTCTTCAACTGGTTCTTCAACTGGCTCTTCAACTGGCTCTTCAACTGGCTCTTCAACTGGCTCTTTAACTGGTTCTTCAACTGGCTCGTTTACAAAGACTGAATCTTTTGTTTCTTTCTCAGTTTCATGCTTCTCGACTGAGTTTGCAAATGTCCCTTTTTCAATCTTTCTTTCTTTCACAGATTTAGCTGGTACCTCGGTTCCCAATACACGGTTTTCGCTATTTTTTTTACCACCAATTTTTTCAAATTTCTTTATTAAATCAGAAACTTTAGCACGCATTTTGCTCATACTCATGTTGTTAATAAATTATTATCAAATAGTCGTTGCAATCTAAACTTAAGTTAACGCCGGCCACCAACGTTAGACGAAAAATTTCAGTGTCAACGTCCAAAATTAAATTTAAACTTTCATTTACGCGAAATCAAAATAAATTTACTATAATCTCTAAGCGCTAGCGCCAGTACTAAAAATATGAAACTTGCTTGAATCGCTGAGATCTCAACAATTTAACTAATGAACGATCCCATTTGATTTAAATAATATTACCGCTCATCAAAATTTCTAAAGTTGTTGGCACTATAAAACTCTAACCACAATTACCATGTTGAATCTTGTAATATCTTGCAACTTTCAACAAACCTTCTGGATTCAAATATTTTATCTTTAGTCCACTTCAAAATATCTTTAAAGTTTTCATCCTTCTCAAGTAAATCAACGGCATCAACAACAACTGCAATTTGTTCATGATAAGTTGAATTTTCTAAATTCAAAATTTTTGATGGATCATGAGTTGTTGTAGTTATCTGATTTAATCCTTTTTTACGATCGGATCGCCTCATTTTTTTCTTTCTTTCCAAATTTAATCTTTGTAAAGTTTGTTGAACAGTTTCATCATCTCTATGACGTCCCTCCATAACCTTGTAGATCGACTTGATCGCCCATAATCTAACCTCATCAGTAATTACTTGATCCCTTTTCTCAGCTTCAATCTGTCTCCTCTGTTCTGCAGCATTAGCTTTCTCTATTTGTATTTCATCAAGTTCTGCAATTCCATCATCGTCATTGTCTTCAGAATCAGATTGACCTTCGCCAAGTGCTTCCTTCAATGCACCTTCAATTTGAAATGCTTCAGTTGCAATATCTTCACCAAAAAATTTCTCTATTCTTGTCTTCTTGAACTTTCGAAACTCTTCATCTGATTGAGGTTCCTCCCCCAATTCATCAGTTTCACTACGCATTCCTTCGAACTCTTCTTCCCCCTCCTCCTCCTCTTCAGTAGTAGATTCTTCATAAAGCTCTTTATCTGGGTTTGCTTTTTCTTTATCGTCCCCCCAGTATTCTCGTTTCATTGCTAGTTCATTGAACTGCTCATTTTACATTCACAAGTTGGCAAATGTAAAGCTTAAAATTGTCTGCGCTCATTATATTTATTTTCATTCTTTTAGCCATTGCAAGAGATGACCAACAGTCAGGATGATCTGAATTTTGATGTAATCCTAGATTTAGAACAACATTCTTATCAAAAAGGATTTGATGAAGCTTTTTCAGTAGGAGAACAACATTCTTACAAAGATGGTAAACAATTTGGAATACAGACTGGATTTCAGCGTTTTGTTTTGATTGGAGCTCTGAAAAGAATTTGTGATTTGTTGGAGGAATCATTCAATAATGATGGTAGTATAGAGTCTACTACAAAGCAAATGTCTGCAATATCTGATATTGTGATAAATGTGAATAGATTTTATACAGATAATGCAAACCTTATAAATGCTACAAATTCTTCAAAAGATGTAGAACTTTATGAAAGTTTAATCAAAAAAATAAGATCAAAAGCTAAAGTAGTATTCACAAGGTTGGGATATAAGTTTTTGTATCCAGAATTAGACAAAGCATGTAAAATCATTTCGGGTGAAGTTCCTTCGACTCAAATAAGTAGTATGGAGGAGAATATGTGGTAAGGTTTTATTTTATTTAATCTTGTAGATGATTAAGAATGTCAAACCCAACATCATCAGCAAACTTTTTAACTACATTCCAATGCACGTTACACTTCCATTTTGTTTGACCGCCAATAGTATCACCAATTTTTAGCTTTACCAGAGTTTTCAGTGATGTTAATGTTGCAATTTCTGTCATTAATTCAACATCATCTAAAAGCTCTATTCCAACGTTTTCTGTCCATATAGAGTTCAATATTGCCAACAATCTTTCAAGCTTAAACGGGATAGCAGCAGACATTGCTCTTCTGAGTCTACCTGCTCCACTTTCAACAATCTTTGTTCGTTTTGTTTTATGTTTCATAATGGTGTTGTAATTATCACCTTTACTAAAATATTGGCTGTCATATTTAGGTTCGTTGTATGATGCAAGAAACGCAGCTATTACAAGGTATTTGGTTTTAATAGACAAATCATAATGCCCTTTCTTGCTCTCCTCTGTGATCTTTTGAATTTCAATATCAGACTGTTGATATTCAACCAGATTCATGTCTGAATTTTCGAGTTTAGTTACAACTGAAAATTCCTTACTAAGTAACTTTTTATTCTTCATAAATGTAGTGAAAACATCGTTTTTACCCTTTATTATTCTTTTATGACGAATCAATGGATCAATAAAAATTGGCCATATGCGACGTAAAATAGGTATCAGCACATCTATCGATAAACCAATATAAGAACTGTACGTTTCCATGATCAAATTTAAAAACTGTTTCAAAAAAAGCTTTTTTTCTGATTCCTCTATTTTCAAACTATGTTCTTCTTGATCCACTTGGCCCATTTCAATGTCACTATCGACATTTTTCAATTCTGCTGTTTCCAATATATTCCAAAACGTATCATAATAATGGATGGTAATGATGTCTTTGAAGGCTTCCAGCCCATAATTTTCAAATTTTATGATGGGTATACTCAATGTACTAAGATCAAGAAAATCAGATCTTCTGACAACAAACACAAATGTAAAGATTTTAAATAAATCAGCTAGTTCATGAAGTTTGGAAAAGCACTTTATAATTTCCCCTGGTGACTCACTAAAGCTCAAGGTATCTATACGATCAAGCACATAAATAATATTTCCTGTACTAGGGTTTCCTGCCTTATCCAAAATATACGTTATAGTTGCGCTTATTGATGATATGCTGTCACCTTTCATGATAGTTTCAGCCTTAGATGAATACATAAGACCAAACTTTCGGATTAAAAACTTACACATCCTTCGAATAATTTCACTTTGTGAAAAGCAATTCTCGCAATCGACAAAATGGTATGTTACATCAAACTTTTTGCTCAATTCAGATAGGTACTTTTCCAAGGTGTAACTTTTACCGCTTGATGGGGGTCCTTCTAAAATTAATGACGGAGTGCATCGGCGCACATCTGGACTTAAAAAAGACTTGAGTAGTCTTGTTTCCTTGTCTTTGCAATAAAAGTTTTTATTCAATTCATCATTTGCTGAAGTTAAGGTCATTGATCATAGGCATTAACATGCAAGTCTAGTCCACAAAAATTTCAACTGAAACAAACATAGATTTGAAATTAAATTTTGATTTTATACATATAATGGGGCTCAGTACTAAAGGTACAAAACTATCGATGTATGTAGCAAAGGTATTTTACGAAAATCTATGAAGAGATTACACAACATCTTCGGATTTAGAAAACTTTGAAAGAATGGACTTTGAGGTGTCTTCATTGCTTGGATTAACAATACCAAGAACATTTGTTTTTGTCAATTTTGTTGTACGGTAGCTTTCATAAAAAGTGCTATGGGTTGTATCTTTCAAATCTTGAAGACATGCTCCCAATAAACATGTTCTGAGGAGCAGAAAATCGGAATGTTCGGGATTATCAATTTCAATAACACCATGTGGAACCGCTCTCACTCTGTGTTCAACCCGATCAATAATTTTTCTTTCCAATCCAGACACAACAGCAAAAGGAACTAACTCCATAATACTTTCACTTCCGGATTCATCGACATCATCAAAGCATGCAGAAAAATCATAAATCTGAATATTGTTCTGTTTTATGTCATTCATTATCAAGGTTCTGTTAGAATCCTTTTCATCGCTTGTCAATAAATCTGACTTGGAGATGATTGGAATCAAGTTACACCGTTTCCCAATTTCACGCATGGATTCAATATCTAATTCACGTAGCCCTTTGCCTGTTGGTCTAATAAAATAGAGTGTAGCATGAACACGTGTATCCTTTGATTTAGGATTTCTTTGAATTCTACACTCTTCATTTAGTAGATTATCAAATTGTTTATCAATAAATTCAGTAACTTTAGTTATAGAAGCTTCATTGTCAATAAAGTCACCAAATCCAGGAGCAAGTGTAACATCCAAATTTATTTGTGTACCACCCTCATAAATTCTTGCATTATGTTCTTCCAAAATAAATTCTGATGGGGCAGATCTATTTGTTGGAATCAAATCCTCGTCGCATAAAGAATTAATAAACGTCGACTTTCCAGTACCACATTGACCTAAAACAAGAACTGAAAGATGAAGTCCACGTTTCAAAAACTTTCGTTGCCTAATTTCTTCAGCGGTTAGCTTGATAAAATCAAATAGTTAGTATCATGATACGATTAAAAACTATAGTACAAAAAGGTATGTTTTTACCTACGTTGTTGATTTTAGTGGCCGATGAAATCAGACTAGATGACATTGTTGGTGTTAAGAAATTGTTTCACTGCTCAAAAGAAAGACGGTTATTATGTTTATGAAGTTTGAGACAGGGCAACTTTTAGTAAAAGCAGGAAAAACAGAAACAAACATTAAATAAGCCCCACACACATCATTCTTGTTTGTACAATGATGAGTCTTCAGTTCCAACATATAACTTATCCAACTCCTCTGAAGACGCTTGGGGTAAAAATTGTAATATCCTATAATGTTTCTCAAGCACATTGGTAAACTTAGCCATCCGAATGAATGCTTGATAACAACTTATAATATCACTAACAGATACTTCTAGCTTATCACCAATATAGTTAAGAGGAAATGTACAGTCACTCTTTTTAGCACTAAGTAGAATAGTCAATGCACATATGCATTGGGTTGGGAACAAAAGACATAATGGTAGGCGGGAAAATAATTCAAAGATGTATGTACAGTGTTGAAAAATAGTTCGTGCCTGAGACTCCCATTGTTTATTTGGTGATATCATGACACTTGGTTCGGCATCTATCATGAGTGCATTAAGCGTTATTTTGTAAGGATTGATTGGAGTAACATCAAAATTTAGACGTTGTAACATCAATTGTTCAAGTCTAACTATAATATCTTTCCATCTCCAATAAAGCTTATCATCCTCTTCAATATTTTGGTTCTTCCCTGTGGCAATTCTGCAACATATTTTCACCACATCTTTCAAATTTCTTCGACATTCCTCGGCTTTACAAGCGACAAAGATTGATGTTGCCGAAACTTCGTAGTAATGATAGGTCTTTAGGTCCTCAAGCATGTAAAATCTATGTAGTAAAGTTGATGCAGTTAAAGCAATCGATCTTGATAAGCGCAATTGTTTGCAACTGTTGAAAATAAATAATACACCTTTCATTCTTTTGAGAATTTCGTCCTGGAATGTTATGTTTTTCAATCTTGATGGAGTTTCATCTTCAAGTTCCTTATAATCAAATGTCCAATCACTCACGGGAATATCAATAACACCATCAGAAAATTCAGATTCTACCAGTTGGGCCCACATATCTTTATGAATTTTATGTTTAGCAAGATGGGCACATCAATTTGAAACTACAAAACTGGATCAACAAATTTCACTGCCTAGAAATTTGCCAGATTAACAAACCAATTTTATGCGCAACCAGTGTTGTGCAAAGTCTTACATAAATATTCGATATTGTTTTGAGTGAAAATGAAAATTTCTTATAAATCATTACAAACTATGTAGATAAATCATCCATTTTTCGAGATACATAGTCAAGAATGTAACTCTGTTCAATAAGAGTATCCATTCTGAAATAATGTCTCTCTGAGTATGGTATCAAAGCATCAATATACTGCATGATGCCTTTGATTTGATATAGTTTTTCTAAATCACAGCGATCAAGAACCACCCTTATAACTTTCTGTGCAACTTCAAAGAATCTTGCGTTAGTATTCCAATCTCTTAATCTTTTGAAAAGTAACAAAAGCTCCCGATCTTGTAGGTGTGGAATAAAAGATTCAAGCTCATAGGAGCCAAGTTTTGCAGTTTTGTCTTGATTTTGCGCAATGCATTCTTTCAACACATTATAGAGTCTCAATGGATGATCAAGTTGCAACGCTAGTTTAAAAGCTTGAACCCAATCACCATGAAGTATACAATTTCTAAGTTCTTGGTCTTTTTCAACTTCTTCTTTTCGTAAGAGTTCTTTTTCAGCAGTTGCTTGATCAGTATTATCTTCCCATATAGTTATTGAGCCATCAGAATCAGCAGATATAAATTCTTTTTCTGTATCTTTCACAACTAAGGCCCAGATCCTATTGTCGTGATTATCTAATGTATTCACACACTCACCAGAACTAACTTCCCAGACTTTTATCAGTCCATCTGCACCTGCACCTATAATGAATTGATTTTTGAATAAAAAGCTTACTCTTTGAACTGCATTTAATGAACCATCATATGTCCTTGTACATGAACCATTTTCTAAGTCCCAAACCCTTGCTGTCTGATCACCAGAACCAGTAACAATCAATCTGTCAAACTGGCAAAAAGAAATATCATAGACTGCTCTTTTATGTCCACGCAGAATATGCAAAGTTTCTCCCGCTTGCAAATCCCAAATCTTAGAAGTCTTATCATGGCTGGCGGTTGCAAGAAAATCATTATTAGGACTGATATCAATAGCATGGATCATTTTTTCGTGAGCCTTTCTAGTGTAATCAGATGTTTTCACTACAAAAGGAATAGTATGAGAATCGCTAGGTTTAGGAACACTCCACTTTTTAATGGTCAAATCTTCGGAGGCTGTAACAATGAATGTGGGATATGTAGTTATTTTATTTCTTGGCAACCCAACGGCAGTGACTGAAGCAGAATGGCCCTCAAACACAGCATAACAATCGAATCTACTGGTAACATAGTTGAATCTCCATAACCTGGCCGTTTGATCTTTGGATGCTGTAGCAATCCATAAACCATCAACTGTACTGTCAAGAGTATTCAGAAGATCTGTATGACCTTCAAAAACACACATTTCCAATGGTTTCTGATACAAATCAACAATTCTTAAAGATGGTGAATTGGTTGCTAGAGCAAGCAAATTCTTTTCGGGCCCTACATATCGAATATCTGCAATTGTACCATGGTTACCTGCAAAAGTTCTCAAAATTGGTATAATATAATTGTTATCTATGATGTTAGTAGATATATCCACATCAATGATTGTTTGGTCTGAAAGCACAACCGTCAACTGATCTTCAATATCTGCTAATTTGATAATATCCGTAATAGCAATTTCTTCGGTTGTCTCTAGGGGCTTTTTTGTTTTGGCAAATAAACTTTCCGATTTTAAGTCCCAAATGTACAAAACACAATTTTCACCACCCGTGTAAACATATAAATTGTCACCAATATCAACAAAGCCAGCAGACTCAATCGTGGATTCTAATGGAATCGATTTAAGCTCCTTGAAGTGGATGCCACTAATATTATAAAGCATTAGTAGGTTATCTCTGCCACCTGTGATAAATAAGGTACCATCTTTATTGAAATTGACAGATCTAACCGTTGAAGAATGCTCTTTCGACGTAAAGATATTTGACCTCTTAACCAAGTCCCAGATTTTTACAGTACCCATGATATCACCGCTGGCAACTTTCCAATTTTTAGAATTGAGGTCACCACTAATAGTTAACGCGGATATGGTTGCACCGTGGCCCTTGAAGTTATGTGTTATATAAGATCCTTCAATGTCCCATACAATCACACTACCATCTGTAAGTCCAAATGAAAAAAGAGAAGATGTTTTGTCAGCCGCTGAGATATATGAAGCAGCAGGAAGTTTAAAAGTCTTGAAAAAATTTCCTTCTTTTATATCAAAAAGTCTCAGCTGATGCGAAAGATAGACAATGGCCAACTTTGAGCCATCGGGAGACATTCTGAGAGTAGTCACTTCTGTGCCGTCACCTTGAATTGTATGTATGACCTGATTGGATGTTTTATCAATGATAACGACATCATCTAACACTGCGGTAGCCTGAAGAACACCATTTGCAGAAATGGTTACATTTGCTGAACCTACATAAAACGGCTCTATGTTGATTTTCTTGTAACTTCTCTGTGACATCTATGTTACTTCAAGTATTTGAAATTCTTCTAGGTTTAGCTGATAAGCAATAGAATACTAAAATTAATTAAAGTGTTAAAAAATTATAAGAGGATTGAAAAAAATTTTGAAAGATTGTATTTCTAATTGATCACGAATTTCGCTGTAAGAAATTGAAGGCTCAGCGCTCTCAGCTTTAAATGCTTCAATATCTTCAAATCACGTTGGACATTGTTGATCCAGAGAATATTTTGGGAAATCATAGCCTGCTTGTTTCCAAGAAGTTAAGTTAGCATTTGTGTATGCATTTATGTGATTTTTGATATACTCTGACGTTGGGAAGTTTGAAGGATCACAAGTTAAACTTTCTTTTCCTTTGGGTTGGTAAATTCTGACATAATCAATATCCATGTGAACTGGAAACTTTATTGATTTTAGATCAACTTCAGACCAAGCTTTTGAAAGACCTAAGTTCATTACTAAGCTCATTGGCTCCTTTGGTATAAGTCTCCAATCTATGTTACCATCTGGGTGAAACGTTCCTTCGGTGATTCTAAACGTTAGAACATCATTGACATAAAAGTTTATGTAATTATCCAGGCGATCTTTCATATCACTTCTGTATTCCATTCCAAACTTAACAAAATTACCTTTTTCATACCATTCGTCATTTGATTTTACCACAGCCGAAACAGCTTCTTGATAATTAGTCTCCATAAATGAGTTCATGTGTGTACTATTGGTATTTGGTATAGCAATATGCTCATAATCAGGGTATCTCCAAATATCGAAGGGAGCAACATTGAAGGTTTGCGCATAATCATTATGCAATCCCTCCATAATATCAATTTCTGGGGCTGCTCTTCCTGTACCTGGGTTTGGGTGATCTTCGCCTTTACATATACATGCGTTGAGTTTTTGACCCGGTAAAAATGATAAACCATCATTAGATGATTGGTTAGGAGTTACTCCGTAGTCGCAAGTTTCATAAGAGTACGGCCATGTTCCTTCTGTTGATGCCATATATCCTGCTCTAGCAAGATTTCCCAAAGACCAAAAAGCAGGCCATAATCCAGTAGTGTTTTTTGTTCCTGGAAGTCTAATTGAAGTTTCGACGTAACCTTGAGTGAAACATAATTTGTTCCAACTTTGCAACATTCCAGAGGTATAATTCAAATTATGCGATTCTCTATTTTCCATTGTTATTCTAAGTGATCCATTCAAGGTAGTGATTTGGGCTGGATCAAGCCATTCCATATTTTCTGTTGCTGCATAGTGAATATCGACTGCTTCCCAGAATTGATCATCTCCGGGATAAAATGTTCTGTTTTCACAGTTAAATTCATCACTAAAAACAAGAACCCACTCTTCCCCAATAGAAGATGACCACTTGGTAAACCTAGCGGGGGTATCTGGATCTACCAGATCTTGTCTAAGATTAACAAACTGTCTGTATTGCTTTCCAAATACTGAGTGATTAACTTGGTTGTGTTTAGAATGAATCTCGTGAATTAAAGAAGAAATAGTAGCAGAAAGGACAACAGAAAGTAAACCACCTAATATCAGGATAATACTCAAAAGCTTTTGCCATCTCATTTCACGAATGTATCTTAAACGCTTTTGAAACTTTGACATACTTGGATGGATACTATTTGTTGCTTCGGAGCAATGTTCAAAGGACCTATTTTTGGAAAAGCTAAATTCTATCGCATCCGTATCCAATTCAGAAGATGATGTTTGTTGCAGAGCAAAAGGTGACTGGGTCTGTGTTTTATGGCAGTATTCATATAAATCTGCATATGAGAATTGTCGTGCATTGTTTGCCAATCTGAGAGGTTCGGATGTTGGATTGAAAATAATCGAACTGTCGTCATTTTTGTTCTTATTAGTGTTCATATTGTCATCATTTTTCTGGTCTTGTTGCAAACCCGTTTGGTGGGAATCTGTAAGTTGTGTATCCAAACTAGCGTCTTGTGGAACACAAGTACTTTGTGATGCCCTTTTGAACATGAACTTGTATGGATTACTCATCTCTTCAATTTCAAGTGAATGAAAAACTGTATTTTGAAAATCTCTATTTTGGCACTTGATTCATTATTAATGTACTAATTAGACAAGAGCCGGAACAGATTATAAATTTTTAGGCTTGGTTATATTCTGTTCATGCCGGTTTTTGTTTTCAATATATCACAACTTTTTTATGGTGATTTAATTAATCAGTTAATCTTAAAGTTTACAGAGGCTAAAGGTAGTAAAACCTTATAAAAAGGCAGTTGCTATGTCATAAAACAGTCAAAGATCTATTTATTAAAAACTAGATGTTAAGAAATTGATGTGATAATTTTGTATTTTTCCAATTTTTGGACAATATTTGAGAATACTACATTTATAAATTCTATAAATATCGAAGAAACCAACCTTGTCAGATACCTGTGATTTCATCAGAAAAGTTTATGGACTGCTATTTTTTGAACTAATTTACCCGGTTTCACGACATTTGTAAAATGTTTTTCTTTTTATATTTTTCAGTAAACTTTTAAAAGAGTAGTCATCAAGCACATGAACTATTTATCTATAGACGAGAATGGCAACGGCGGATTTACATATTACTAAACCCAACTATACAAGTCCAAGGATTGTCTCATCTTTTAAAATTTCTATTGATGCTAGTGCGTTGTTAGAAGTTATAGAAACAATTTACTACGATAATTCCAATAGTGAAGAATCATCGAACACAAGGCTTATTGGTACTCTATTAGGTACCTATTCAGAAGATGGAAATGTCAATATTAAGTCTTCATATATTGTTCCTCATTCTGAAAATGAAGGTGAACTGATTTTTGAAGAATCATATCATTTCTCTACTTACCATCTCCATAAAAGAGGAAACTCAGATTTGCAGGTTGTGGGTTGGTTTTCCACAAACTCCAACTTCGATCTAAACACAATTCTTTTGCAAGAGTTCTATTCGAAAAATTCACCCCATCATCCACAAATTTATTTAACTTTAAATTACAAAAATGGAAACAACGAGATTGTTGCCCCAACTATCAAGACATACCTCTCTAGTCCTGTTGGTTTACCATCATCGTCTGCTTTAACGCATAATCTTGGGTTGGAAAAAGAAGGGACGTGTGCTTTTGTCAGTATCGAAAATGAAATTGTGTACTCAAAGAATGAAGTCACCGCCTTGAAATCTATCAACAAGAATGTTATAAATGATGGCCTACCGGTTGATCTTACAGCTGAAACAGATTTGAAACAGCTAGATTCTAATTTGGCAGGTCTTAGGGGAAGAATACAAAGCCTTGCAGAATATGCTAGGCGTATTGCTTCTGGAGAAATTGAAGGAGATACCAAAGTTGGACAATTGTTATTGTCCGCATTGAAGTTTCAGCTATCAGACAATGAAATAGCTACTTACAAGGAGAAACTAGAACAACATTCTAACGAAATTCAACTCATTGAGTATTTATCTTCTTGTATTCAGCAACAGCTAGAATTGAGCTCAAAACTAACCAATTTTATCACCCCAGAGGAAGCTTTAAAATGATGACAGCATTTTATAGATAATAGAGTATTTATTTTGTAATTACCTTGATATCTCCAAAATTTGAATATACATCTAAAAAAGCGTTAAATAATATACAATAATTGTGATGCTAAATTGTTTGTCCAAACAAAAATTCGTAGTCTTCAGTATCTCCCATATCGATCAATAGTGCTTCCACATCATCCATAACATGCTCGTCAAACAAACCCCCCTTCGTCTGTCTCAGTCCTTCAGCAGAAGCTTCAACCATACTGGCTCGTCTAAATTGAGCCTTTGATGATCTGCTCATAGATTTTCTTTTCCGGTTAGCTGTCATATGAGGGTGTGGAATCTCAAAATCTAACGAAGGAACATCAAATAACTGCTCAGCAACATCTGGAAGAGACTCGACACCAATTAAAAGAACTTCCTCAAAACCAGTTGGATCGGCCATCAAAGTATTCTCCTCCAGTGATTCAATCAAGCCACCTCTTGTTGTTGTAGGATCTTCTGTTGCCTTCATACTTTCTACAGTACCATGATGTTGATTGTGTCCTTTTTTGAAACTAAAATCTTTCACACGAAAAGAAGTATTGGAGGATCTAACAGGTTTTGCCTTTGATTTTGACTTTGTTAGCTTATGGTGCCTTTTTTTATGAACTCTATCAGAAAATGAGAATCTCCCACTAGTAATACCATCTGTAGTGCCTGACGTCTTATTTCGAAATGCTGTCAAAGGAAATCTCCTACTATCATCAAAAAAATCACCTACATGTGTATCGTGATCTTCATTGTTAGATATATCTTCATCAAATTCGCTGATATTAATCAATTCATCAAGTGCCAAGTTATTTGAAGATGAATTGGTATCTGGTTTATTAATCGCTGCCGCCTTTTGTAACATAGATTGTCTATTACCACCCAACGGATGTAAGAATCTAGTCGTAAAACCGTCAACAACACAAAAAGGTTTTTTGGTTATAAAGGTTCCTAACTTTGGTGCTCTAAATTGATCGCTACTACTGGATAAAATTTCTTTGGCATGCTTACTTCCAATAGCTTTCGTTGATTTCTTTGGTACCGTTTTATCCTCATCAGTTTCATTACCATCAATATATGTTTGATCCACTGTTGATCTGGTTTCAGACTCAGAATCTTCAAATATATATTCAAGTAGTTTTGTATCGTCATCACTATCGACTATAGCGTTGGAAGAAAAATTGAGTGTTAAATTGGAAGTTGAATTAGATATTCCTAGCATTTTTTTAATATCCTTGGTGTGGATGTTATTGCTTCCAATTTTGCTATGATCCTTTGCTTTTTTCTTTGCAAATTTTTTAATACTCTTAAAGCTATCATTGTTAGACTCTTCGTCGTCAGAAGAAAGAAGTGTTTGATTCAATATTGATGACCTCCGTCTCATTGCTTGTTGTTTAGGTAGAAATTGTTCAAAGTTATTCAACAAATCCAAATCCAAATCATCAAGATCGTTTTCATTGTTATATGCTTGCTGAACATACATACTACTTCTGCGATTCTTCAATGAAAAATGCTTAGAAGGATTTTTCTCAAAATCATCAAGCATTGCTTGAGTTTCTTCCTTCATTAAATAAGCATCATCGCTGTTGTCTAATGTTTCCATAGAAATATCTTTTTGATTAGAATTATTGACATTATTATGATTAACTTTGTGTTGATTTGCTATGAGATAATCAAAATCGTCATCGCTATGGTCTAAATTTTGTAACTCCAAATCATCGTTATCTTTCAGTAATGTTTGAATCAAATCATTGTTGTCAAATTCATAGTCATCATCAGAATTAACATCCTGTTCATTGAATTTTGGAACATCAATATCAATTTTTGTTTCGGTGGCACGGTTCGCCTTTGACTTGTTGGATATAGGTGAGGTATCTTCGACAACTTCTCCTATATCTTCATCTTTGAGTTTTTCAACAAGATTTGGCAAGTGTTCTCTTTTTGGTGAATTCCTATTCTCTTCTTCAAATGAAATTTCAAAATTTATATCTTCCAAATCATCATTCAAATCATCAGAATAATCTACAACGTCTGGTTTGGTATTATTCAAGGTTGTGGTATCTGACTTTTCAAAATCATTATTATTCATTTTTCTTTCTTCTCGTTCAATAATAGCATCTACTAGATCATCATCTAACTCAGGTTCTTCTTCATAAACCGCTGGCGATGTTGATGGGGATATCGATGAGGTCTGAGTCATCTGATTTTTCAAACCTTTAACAGCTTTCATCGCTTTTAG
Source organism: Pichia cactophila (assembly GCA_030563965.1). Lineage (NCBI taxonomy): Eukaryota > Fungi > Ascomycota > Pichiomycetes > Pichiales > Pichiaceae > Pichia > Pichia cactophila. Next base: position 29,607 of record JAJMKU010000001.1, read on the forward strand.
TCTTCTTTGCTTTGTCAACTGAACAAAGTCGACATTTTCATCATCCGAGGAGGATGAGTAGTTGTCATCGGAACCAGATGAAGGAGCAATTTCAGGATTCATCGTCAATTGTTGTCTATTTTCATTTAGAAAAATATTATCGTCGTAATTAGACCCTGAATTTGATGAGTTTGACGAATCTGAAGAATTTCCCGAAGAATCATCATCAGAATTACTTAATATGCTAAATCTCCTACTTTGGTTTTTGAAGGGGCCTTTTTTAGCAACTTTTGTGGCATACGATTGTGTTTTTAATGGTTCTTTCCTCGGTATTGGAGGCATTATATCACTAAAAAATAGATTCCCTTGTTATTAAAAAGTCTTAGTTTGGAAAAATTGTTGTCTTGAGATTGATTCTTATAAATAAAAGTTATGTGAAAAGATCAAGGTCAGAATTGCTTTAAAGTGTTTTCAGGTGAACTGTCCAATGTGTCAGCAAAATGAGATTACGCTGTCAATTATGAAGTTAACGTGTGTTTATCTCAAGGAGATGAAAGAAATAAAAAAAAGAGTACAAATTTATTTGATTATCTTATATATTTGTTTAGGTAGGGAAATGTCTTAAAAAAATCAGAGCTTAGTTTGATAAAAACTTGAAAAATTTGGTTCCGCGCCACAATTTATTCTGAATTCGTAGAAAACAAGAGTGTTGGTAGGCTGGTTACTTGAAATTTAATCGATATATATGGGTGTTGCTTTAACACTAGTTTCTCTATACCAGATAACCAGATGTTTTTGACTAACCACATTATAAAAAAAAATGTATTTCGTTCTAGTGGACTAATTTCAATCAGTAAAAGAGAATACACCCCGAAAAAGCATGTGAGATTGGTAAAACGACCAGTATCATATGAAAGTAATACAAAGTCAAAACCAAAAACAAAACCATCAATATACAATCATTACTGGAAAAGAATATTGAGTGGTGTTATTGGATCTACATTTGTTATCTATCTAGGTGATACATATTTGGGTAACGGTATAATTGAAAGGAATTTCAAATCGATATATGCACTTGTTGCTTTATCGATTGATTATAAACTCCATTTCGAAGAGAAGTATGACATCGATTTATTGCATGAAAGAAATGCACAAAGAATATACGATTTGATAGTTGAAAATAAAGGATTATACATAAAGTTGGGTCAAATGATTGCTGTCCAAGGGGTAATGTTCCCTAAGCATTATCAGGATAAGTTTAAGCTACTTTTTGACAAGGCACCAGTGGAATCATGGTCAACTTGTGATATGACATTGAAGAGAGAACTAGGAGAAGATTATAGGGAAAAAATCTTTTTGGAGCTTGATGAGAAACCGATTGCATCAGCTTCAATAGCCCAAGTGCATCGGGCAGTTTTGAAAAACGGTGATCGGGTAGCTGTTAAAATCCAAAAAAATTCTGTCACAAGACAATTAGAGTCTGACCTATTTACATATAGAATGGTAATGAAATTTTACGGATGGCTTTTCGAAATGCCTTTAGATGCCACTATCAACTACGTTTGTGATAAAATGAGAGAGGAATTGAACTTCAGAAAAGAATACAATAATGTCATAATGATTACTGATCTCATTAAAAATGATATAGAATTTTCTAAAGATAACGCCTATTATATTCCTAAATATTACGGTGAGATGTCTACTTCCAAGATACTTATAAGTGAATGGATAGACGCGGAATTGATAGGAAAATATCAAGGTTTGAAGGAATATGGCTTTAGCTTAACAAGAATCATGTCTCAAATAACCAAGATTTATGCAAGGCAAGTTTTCACGTGGGGTGTTGTTCATTGTGATCTACATCCAGGAAATTTGATGGTTCGACATGTAAAAGTTCCATATGATAATTGGCTGATTAGGCTTTTCAAGAATGAAAAAACCATTCAACAACTTGTTATTCTTGATCACGGTTTATATGAGCATTTTGATTCAAAATTTAAAAGGCAGTATTCAGAGTTTTGGAAATATAGTATGGAAAAAAACTACGAAAAGACCAAAGACATTTTGACTGCTTGGGGTATGGAAGCTGATGAAATGATCATGACTTTGGCTGGTTTGGGTGACAAAAATAGTGAGCATATGAAACAACATGTTCAAAAGATGATGAACATGTCTTATTTCGAAAGGCAGTTATTACTTAAAGAGAAGATGAAAGATTTTTTTAAAAATACAGATAAGTTTCCATTGTGTCTAGTTTTCGTACTGCGATCAATGAGAATTGTTCAAGGTTTGAACAGAAATTTTGGGGCCCCTGTCAATAGATTGTCCATACTAGTAGATGAAGCGAATAGAAATGTTGATCGTATGCTAGCAGAAACTCATGAAGTGGATTCATGGAATGATTATTTGACCAGAAAGTATGTTACTCTCACTATAAAGATTATTTCCGATTTGATGTTTGTTTTGAACAGATCCTACATATGGCTCTGTTCAACCATTTCGAATTTGAGTGTTCAAAACTTAGAAGATGTTTACGATGATGAAGTTGTTCGTGCGGGGAAACTTTTTGGATTTGAAAGTGTTCCATCATCTAAAGAGCTTATTGTTTAGTTCTTTACTTCATCACGATTTATTATTGGTGTATAGTAGTTTGTTGAACAGATTTGTTAATGTATTAAAACTTTTGAACGAGGTACCAAATTTCGGTATGTATAAAATTTGTATAATATATAACCGCGCTTCGATTTTGGAATTTGAAAAATATCCATTTTTGGAAGAAACAGATCTTGATAACATGAGTTAGATTATCTTATCTTTAGTCTTGATGAGAATAAAAGGAAAAAAAACTTTCAGTCATTATTGCTAAGCTCGACAATTTTTATTTTGACCACAAAGCTACTTGTCTGAAACCGGTTGTTACATACTAAGTTTAGGGGGAAAATACTGATCTTTAATAGAAACTGGATACATTGGAGGAGGGTTAGACCGGAAAACAATGAATATTACAGACCTACCTCAGAATGTTTTGATTTATATTGCTGATCATTTAGAATTACCATATAAGATAAGATTGCTACAAACTAACAAATTTTTATTGAAATTGTTGATCAACTTGGTTTATAAGTATGTGTTTTATGTGCCTGTGTTTAATCAAGCTGTTGAAGGTAGAAAGGGAGGCAGAAATGAAATAACAATAATAACCAATAACAATGCAAAATCATTTTTTCGTACCATATCGGAGCCTTCTCTATTTGGATTCAATTATTCATCATTCGTCATTGAAATGTATTTGGAAAATCTAATAGATCCTTTTGTTTTTGATATAAAAGGCTGGAGGGATTCTAGTTCTTTCCCTGTCTTCCAAAAGATGCAAAGATGCTTATTTCCCAACAACTTGAATATAAAACCATTGACTTACGAGAGTGCGCCCAATCTGAATACTTTGATAATTGATTACGAGTTTTGTGAATACTTAGATTATAATAAAGGATCTGTAGAATTTTTCAACAGTGAAAACATTCAAGCACTTTATTTTAAAGGTACCTTAGGTAAGAACGAAGACATGCTTTTATTCAAATTGATCACAAAATTCCCACACATGATTCATAGATTGCGTGAAATTCATTTTTTAGCTGATGCAGATGAGCATTACGAATTTATTTATCGTAGGATGGTCGGGTTTTTTGCGATTCTTAGAAAGATGAGTTTGGCGATGGTGAATGTTCAAAAGATGACGCTTACATTAACTAATTTATCCTCATCCAGCATGATATCGCTCATATCAAAGCATGTTATCTTCGAAAATTTGTCTGAGCTTACCATTCTGATGCAAGATGATTCCAATGTATTGACTCTTGTGAAAACATTAGACAAGCTGACGTCTATAATCCATACTCATGGGAAAAATATAAAAAGGCTAACTATACAGTACATTTTAAAGTCAGAAGACCAGGAAAAAAATCACTTGCGATCGATGATGTTGCTCAAATTATGTGAATCTTTTAGAGACTTGACACATTTGAACCTAGACCTTAATATTCAGGGTCTTAATTTTTCAAATATGCTGATGATAGTAGGTACTCCTATAGCTAACAATTTGATGAGCTTGAGATGCATACGATTGAACATTTACAATCCTTCTGAGAATCTAATTAGTAATATTCTGCCTACCCTTGAGGATGCTATCATGTTATTCCCACATTTAAATTTCCTGAATAATTGTGAATGTAAAATCTGCAAGTCAATATTGGAGAAGCTTACTACACAAACCCCTCAAAATTCATTGTTCGATGAAATGATAAAAGTTGCAACTTTGTTAATAGTCGGTCAGGAACTAGACAGTATACAGAAGCAGTGTTCATATCAATTGAACAGCAACACAATGATAAATCCATATGCAAAATCCTTAAGATTAGATAACTACTCTAAAACGGGCTATTTATTGGACCATCTGATTCAAAAACAGCTGGAAATATCACTCCGTGATTTACCTAAACTGAACACACTTGAAATTTGTGGGATGGTTTATCAAAAGTTTAACAGTACTGAGTTTAAATTGCTTTATGGTGGTGAGTTCAAAGGTTTGAATTCTGTAGTGATAGATAATATTTCCGGTTTAGGACAATTATTTGAGCGATCTAATGCCTTGTATTAGAATAATTAGATAGGTATAGTAGAATGTATATATAAATGTGTCCTTAAACTTTAAATTACGTCATTTGATATTTTGGACCATCTCCACCTTCTGGAACAGTCCAGTTAATGTCCTGTGTAGGGACTTTAATGTCACAAGTTTTACAGTGAATACAATTTTGAGAATTTATCACAAAATCAACGTCATCATCATTTCCATCCTCATTCTTCTTCACATACTCATAAACTCCCGCCGGACAAAAACGTTGCTCTACTCCTTTGAATTTTGGCCATGAATTCTTCTTATGCCTTTGCAAATCCATTTCTGGCACGCGTAAATGGCAGCGCTCCCCTTCACGATGATATGTTCCAGTTCTGTTAACACTAGTCATTAAGTCAAAAGTTATCTTACCATCAGGTTTTGGATATTGAATCTTTTCATACTTACTTGCATCCTCAACACAAGAAGCATCAGTATGATTATGTTCTAAAGTAAAAGGTTCTTTTCCTTTTGTGATCGTAGTTACTAAAGCAGAAACAGCCAAACCACCCAATAATCCAAATTGTGAATCAAAGGATGGGCGAACATTACGTACTTGGTATAATTCATCGTAAATCCAAGAATTTTTATAGGCGAGTTGATATTCAGTTAAATCAATAGCTTCCCATTCGGGTAAAGGTTCGCCAGAACCTTCTTCGTCTTCTTCTTCTTCTTCTTCTTCTTCTTCTTCTTCATCTTCTTCTTCCTCTTTTCCTTTCTCACTCTCATCATTATCCTTTTCAGGTTGAGAAACTAAAATACTACTTTGTGGTGCAAATAGCTCATTGAGCTGTTTTTCTTTCAATTGAACAACTTTATCATACATGCATTCAGCTGCAAGCATCCCACTTTTAATAGCAGTATGAGAACCTTTAATTTTTGGAACATTCATAAACCCAGCACTAGCCCCTACAAGTAAACCTCCTGGGAAATGCAACTGTGGAACAGATTGCCATCCACCTTCATTCAAGGCTCTCGCACCATAAGAAATACATTTGCCACCAGAAAGGACGTCTTTGTAAAATGGATGAAGCTTCATTTTTTGAAATTCTTGATACGGACTAATCCATGGATTTTTATAATCCAATCCAACCACAAGACCGACACTAACTAATCCATCACCAAAGTGATACATCCAGCCACCTCCATAAACGCCACCACTTAAAGGATAACCAATGGAGTGTGAAACAAATCCCTCCTTCCATTTCTCAGGCTCAACTTGCCAAACTTCTTTGATTCCTAATCCATAAGTTTGTGGGTTTGTACCTGCTCTTAGATCATATTTATTAATGACTTGTTTACTCAATGAACCATGACATCCTTCGGCTAAAACCGTTACTCTTGCATGAAATTCCATACCTCTTTCAAAATCTTCACTCAACGAACCATCTCTTTCCACACCAGCATCCCGGGTTGCAATACCTCTGACTGCTCCTTTAGAGTCAAAAATAAGATCAGCAACAGCAGTATTGGAATAAATGTCTACGCCAAGTTCTTCGGCTCTCTCGGCCATCCACTTGGTAACTTCTGATAAACTGGCAATATAATTTTTACCGACATTTTTCATTTGTGGTGGTTCAGGTAAACTAACCGAAGTTCCATTTTCGAATAAAAACTTCATGTGTTCTTCTTTAACTAAGGTGACCATTTCATCCGGTAGTGGAATAGTTTTCCCTTCCTTAATCAACTCTGGAAATAGCTCATTCAATGCCCTAGGTTCCAATACTGCACCAGACAGAATATGAGCTCCTATATCAGCTCCTTTTTCAAGAACTAGAACTCTTAAATCTCCAGATCCTTTTTCGTTATCGATTTGCTTCAATTTGATAGCGGTTGCTAGACCAGCCGGGCCACCACCAACAATACAAACATCAACCGTATCAACAACCCTTGATTCGTTCAAGATTTCCAATTCATCATCATCCAAACTCAATTTCGCCATTTCAATAGTGTTGTACCTCGTTAAAGATGTCCCAAATGATCTTCTAAAATTAATTTTGACATCCGAAAGAAAATAGCTTCCCCTTACTGAAAAAACGGCATTAGAGCTTTTTGTTAACAGTTTGCAACTTCTTGTCAACAAGAGTGGAAGCCTCTTTTGATGTGACAGCATATTGATTCTGAATTTTTGCTGAAGTACTCGTTATCAAGTATATTTCTTCTAGTGCTGTGGGGTAGAATTTCTACTTTATATGAGTAATTCCAAAACGATAATTCGCTAATCCAGAGTCAAAAAAATCCTTGACCGGCGCGTGGAAGATTTCCACCGGCGACACCGCCTAGCAAAATGAAAATTTAGGACGAGATTTCTTGTTGCTCACTAGAAACTTAATTAATGTATGACCGGCCTACAGAAACTGCACCCGGATAAAGCACAAAAAGATCCGCAACTCTCTACTAAATTGTAATTCTATTATTTTGAAATTTAGACAGAGATTATGGATTCCAATTCAAATATTAGTGTACACGTAGCAGTTATATAGTATTTTATGATATTGTATACAATTGTCATTAGGAACAAATGAGCTCTAAAATTGCAAAATCAGAATCCATATCTTCAAGCATTTCCTTTGCTATAATCCAATCATCATCTCCTTGTAAACGAATATAGTCACCATCTTCGTCTTTGAATTTAAATGTCGTATGTGAGGCTGAAAACGATAAATCGCTACTCATGTTCATTTTTTGAACTAGAAGACTGATAAGATCGCAGTATGAGATGTTTGACGGAACAGACAGATTGATTGATGATGTTTCTTTGTTAAATGTTAATTTTATATTGGTAACATTTTCAGATGCTGGTGGAGGATTTGATAATGTTAGATTTGAGAGATTCGATATCAAGTCATTGTCATTATTTACAGATGTATGAGCTGAGGAATTGCGTTCCAACTTAGGAATTGTGAATGGTGCATTGTTACTGGAAATTGAAAGAGATCTTAGACTTTTTTCAGCTGGCAATGGTGGATATGACATATTGAGATTATTGAAACTAGAACTGCTTGTTGACCTCAACTTTTTCATAAACGTATTAGAATCAGAGGAAGACCTTAACCTATCTGAATTTCTGTTATTTGAGGCAGCGCTAGTGTGGCTAGATCTGTTTGTGTCATTTGTCATCATACTTGAAGTAGATATGCTGCTTAAACTTCTAGTGTTATTGGTAAAGCTCACTATATCCTCGGGAACAAATTCCATGGATAGTCTTTTGATTGTTTTGTCCCATTGTTGCAAAGTTTCCTCGGATCTAAACTTCATGATGCATCCACCAGCATCTTTATTACCCTTCCATCTTAGAGTTAGATAATGTCCGGGTACTCCAGCAAAGTAAGTAGAGTTATCAGTTGAAGAACTTTTGTAAATTTTGTTAATGTAAACGATACCGTTCAAAGATAATTGTACAGGATTGGATGAACTATTCGAAAAGGATAAGTTTGACATTTTTTTAGATCCTAATATTTTTTTGGCAGATACATCTTTGAAAAAATAAATCACTTTTTCAAATAAATAACAGTGGACTTCCTTCTCATGTGAATGACCATCAGTCAAGAGATCTTTAACGATAACAACATTGAAATAAAGGAGGTCTCCCACATTGCGGGATGTATATCCTTTCCAATCAACAACCTTAGTGTTTAGCTCTTCCAAATGTTGTAGATTTTCTGATCTTCTTTGAGCTTCATTAATACTCAAAGCAACTTCTTTACTCACTATATAAGCTTGGTGTAATTCGTTGTAATTTGGCCATAATTGATCAGATTCTTTTAGTAGCTGTGATAATAGTAAAGGATATTTTGTCAATCTTTGTATAGGCTTTATAAGAAAAAAGTTTTGCAGTTCATATGGATCATTGATAACGTTAGATATGTTTCTTAACTTTTGAGCTTCCCTGTGAATTATTTTCAAAGCATCTGTTTGATATAATGCCCACTTTTCAAAAATTTTGAAGCCTTCAATTCCAACATGTAAAAAAACAGACCCTATCCTTTGATATTTTGCAGGAACAATAGCATTACATTCCAAGCCAACAAGAAACTTTCTCTGAAAATCTACTATTTCATTTAAATTAGGAAACAATATGTTGATATCTTCATTTGATATGCGTTCTGACTGAACAACATCATTCCGATACTCTAAAAGAAATTCTAATGCTTGAACATATTTTCTTTCTGTTTCTATTATCTCTTTCACAATTTTCGACCTTGAATCTGAGATTTGAATTTGGTCGGGTATTGGAGGTGAAATAAATGATGGTTCAAGATTGAGAACTAAGTTTACAGATTTGATAATTTTGATGAGATGAGTAGTATTATCTGAGAACACTGTGGTGATTGGAAATAATTCGTCGTCTCTGATGTTCAAATTCAATTTACATGCCATCATAAATTGATAGATACTTGTTTTGCAAACTTTCATATCATCTGAACTTACAATTTCAATTGGATTTTCTGGACTCAAAGCATTAAGAATAACACATAATGGAGCACCTTGTCTAAACAACATCGCAATAGGCGTCACAGGATCATATGAAATTTGTGCTGGGAGCAGGCCAGTTGCAAATGTGTGTAGTGATTTATTCCAGTTATAAAGTGGATGTCTTCCTGAGTTTAGGTCTGTTGATGAACCAATGCTATCAGTTGCAGAGTCAGGTGAATCATTTATACTACTAATAGCCAAAGCCTGTTGTTCAGCAGCTTCATCTGCTTGTTCATATGCCAATTCAATGAATGGCTCCATACCTGGCACTTTAGCCAATGACGCCATCAATCGCAGACATATATAATAGAGTGATTCTTCAGGATTGGCCTGCTTATTTGTCAAAATACTGGCATTTGACATTGACATTGGAGTACTAGGAACTCTTTTAACCGAAGGTGGGGTACCAGTACTACCTGGTAAAGATTTTAAACTATTGGTGGGCATATTGATATTGGTACTAGTAGTCGTAATCGGTGCGTTAAATGACATGGTGTGTCAATGGAAAATAAAAGGTTAAACGCTTACCCCTGTTGGCCACCTCATCTTGAACGTACAATTATCAAAATTTCCTTCACTTTCAGATCAGAGAATTCTTACAAGCCAAATTCTCTGTGCATGCGGATCTGTATGAAAATTTCATCAGAAATTCGGTACTGAATATTTATTTCGCGTCACAACGCGCCACGCGGGCTCTTTCTTCATACAGATTTATTTATTTATTTAATTAAAGTCCTGCTTATGCATGAACACTATTAAGGTTCAGTATGTATCTATATATATATACGGAGTTACAAAGTTGAATATGTAGCAATTAATCGACTTATGTATTTTTTTTATCCTTAATGAATCGACGAGCGGACCATATGGTTCTATCTAAAATTGCACCTACCGTAAGAATTCCAGCTACAGCAGAACAAAGAGAAAGAATGAAAGCTGAAAGGGATTTGTTGTATTCTTCCCTGTTGATGATTTTAAGAGGACTAATATCAAAATAAAAAAATAAACCTGGAATCCCGCCTGTAGCATGGATAGTGTTTGGATTTTCAGAGTCTGGACCACCTCTCAATGGTCTGTGATGCTGAGTTGCTGAAAATTCATTTGTTTCAATAACCTTTCCATCAATGTACTCAAATCTAGTGTTAACGACTTTCAAAAAATATGTGTACATTTGATACTTTTCATGTGCATCCGCAGTAATTCCGTCCAAAGGATGAGTGGTTTTATGATCGTGTTTATCATTGGCAAAAATTTGTTCCAGTTCATGAGAGTCTTCACCGAAAGCAAAATGTATTATCTCATGTGCAAAGGAAAATTTTTCAGGAAATTTGTCAAATAACGATAAATCATGAACATGTCTACCAGCAACGGCAATGCCTGAACCAGGAGCAAAATGCAAATTTCCTCCAACTCTATTTAGTTTTGCAGTACCACGTACTCTACAACCTTCATCTAATCTATCATTGATATTTTTAACGTATCCTTCTCTTTCACACTGTTCAATACCTTGGCCATCATAGAATTTCCATCCAACTTTAGAGTAAGCATAACTAACTGCCTCGCAAGAATTGCAACAAATTTTCTCATTATCTGGCTTTTGTTCGTTTTCGTCTTGGTTCAGGGAACCATAACAAGGGCCACAATAACCATCTTCATTTGTTCCTTTGAAGTCGTACTCACTTTGTTGATTTGCGCTGAATTCATGTTTACCTATTTGGTTCCCATTTTTATCTAGTCTGATTTTGGTAAAACCATTAGAAATTAAATCAAATTCAATATCTCCAGTAAGATCCATAACGTCTAGATTAAGTAGATCGCAAGGCATTTGCGGAAATACAATATCCAAATTTATTGGGAGCTTGTTATTTCTGTCTCTGTCAACTACTAATTCAGGGCGTAATACGATAGTATTATAATCCAAATATTCATTCCATAGTAGCACAAATGTAGTTAATATGCAAACAATCGTTATCACACCACCAGTACTAGTCTTGATTTTCTTCTCATCCAAAGTCTTAGCAAATGCATCAAAGCTAAACAAAGCTGGTTTTTTACCCATCGTAAAAGAGAAACTTGCGTTTAATCAAAGTAGAAGGCAAACCATTAACAAATCTAAGAACTCAATTTTCATCTCTACATTTCCGGACTGATTCCACGAAATCTATTTTTCAAGGGCTTTCATATAAATTTGTAATTACACGTGATCTGAGAGCATTTCTTCAAAGATCAGCTACAACACAATATTACAATACTGATTAAAAAGTGAAACAATTATAAACTAATACTATACATAACATTGTGCAAAACATATATCAATGAGAAGATGGTGGTTGTTGGGGTGGTTGGCCTTGGGCACCCATCATGTTTGCCATTACTTGCATCATGTTGTTCATATCAGAAGATCCTTGAGATTGTGGGGTACCTGGATTTTGTTGCATAGACTGCATTGCTTGCATCATTGCTTGCATCATTGCAGCTTGATCCATACCACCATTCATACCAGGAGGAGGCATTGCTGGCATACCATTAGGCATAGGTAGCATACCGTTCATTGGCGGTATACCATTCATTGGTGGTGGTGGCATTCCCCCTTGTTGATGAAAACCATATTGTGATGGCATTGCGTTGATTGGTGGCATTCCTTGTGGTGGGTAAATCATATTAGGTTGTGGTGGGTATCCAAAAGGTGGTTGATTGTTGTAACCTCTATTAAAGTTCATCTGTTGACGTTGAGCATCCGATTTAGGGCCATTATGTGATGAATTAGTTGGCATCTTCTTTGAAATAGACTTTGATGAGATACCATGACCAACTTCAATATCAGGTTCTTCAATAAATAAACCTGGTTGAAGCTCCAAATCTGGAGTAGTTCCACCCCATTCAGCTTGAATGATCCATTTCCTATCTGCGTCAGTCAATCGTTGAATAGGAATAGTAGAAACACCTGTTTGATAATTACAACAATCTCTTGGACCAAATCCCACACCCCATCTTGCTCTTAATCCAGATGCATGAGATACACTAAAAGCTTGAATAATTTGCTCAGCTTCTGCTCTAGAATAAACTTTAACAAAAGCATGCTTCCTAGCTGTATTGATAATACAAGACTGAACTTCTGCATAAGGTCTTAAAGTGTTAACAAGTTGAATATCTGTCATATGAGGAGGAACACCACCAATAAAAACAGTTCTAGAATAAACATTAATACAATCTGGTGGGATCGAGTTATCAATTCTTGCTCTTTTAGGTCTAAAGTGAGGATTAGAAGGTTCATTTCTTTCACCATCATGATCATGTATCGGTTGACTGTTAGGTCTACTTCCTCCAAGAGATCTATCAGGAGATCTATCTCTTTGTCTATCATTTGACCTCAATTTATCATTTCTATCACTTCTGTCTCTGTAATCATTACTAGCTGAACTTGGTGTATTGCTCTTCATTGCAGCAGGTGCAGCAGGTGGTGGAGCAATTTTGTTCATGTTTTGTAACAGTTGAAAAATTGCATTGGGATTAGAAGGGTCATTTGTATTGGGAACATCAGCCGCAGAAGAAGGAGGTGTTGAGGATGCAAGTTTTGCTGGTTTAGTACCATTTGGAGAAGGTGTATTATTTTTAGCTAGATTAGCCAAAGCAGCCAAAACTGATGTTGGATCCTTAGATGCTACATTAGAGGTTGAAGCAGTTGTAGATGTAGATGTAGAGTTTGATACAGGAGGTTCAGTAAAAGTTACTTTCTTTTTAGGAGGGGTACCAGGTGGAGTGAAAGTTTTATAATACTTATCCTTAATTCTATCAAGGATATCTTTATCAAAAGTGGAACAATTCACCCAAATTTCAATTAATTTGCTAATTCTATCCTTTACATCTTCATTAGAATTTGGAATGATATCATCTAATAACCTCTCGATATTGCTTCTAATTTGGAAAATTGCATGTGCAGCGGTGCCTTCAGGAGATTTTTCATCTACAACAGAGGTTCCTAACTCGTCAATCAATGCTCTGACAATAGCATCTAATACATATAAGGGACCTAATTTATTGGATACGGGAGTGCTAGTACATGAGTTAATTAAAATGCTTACTAATTTAGCCTCTTCATCAACATGGGAAACGAAAAGATCTTTTAAATGTTTAATTCTAGAACCGGAAACTCCAGGTGGCTTTAAAGTTCCCAATTCTGATAAAATTTTCTCAAATTCTTGATCTGCCATTATAACTATTGAAATATACTCGAATGACTATAGCAAATATTCTTACTCAGCAGGAATGATGCAATAAAAGTCAGGAGAAGAACAAGTGTAACAATTGCGGTGAGGTAAAAATTTGCGGGAAATTTCCTCCTTTTATAACGTATAATTATACAAGGACTGAGCTTGAATTTGCTGAAGCGGGCGCGGATCAGCAATTATATTATAAATTGAGGCCCAGGACAGAATTAATCTCAATTCGCTACAACTTGAGCCTGTTTGGCTGGTGCCTATAGTTGAGGGAAGACTTTTACGAAACAGAACACTTACGGGACGGATCAGAATATTGACGGACGAAAGTCATCTCTTGGATAAGATTGATGGGACGCTTTGATTATTATTTCAAACTATTGACGAGACCCGCTACAATCAAATGCTCACATAATCGACTTACTTATCAAAATGCAGAAGATATATTTTTAGATCAAATGGAAGGTATTCTATCCTTGTTCGATAATGCAGTTGCATTGCAAGCTTTATTTCCCAATAACAGGTCACTAAAAGCAATTAGAAATATATTAAAACATACTTCATCAATATACATCTTTTTATTGTTGATGTACATCAAAAGGGCATATGTTAAAGTGTGTAAACTTAACACATACATTAGAATTGTGAAAACAGAAATTATTTTAGGAATAAAAACTGCAGATAAAGTATTAGAGAGATTGTATCGGGAGAAGGCAAAAGCTGTAATAGATATGATTGGCTATATCAGTGATTTTATCCTTAATATTAATTTACTTTTCCCTAAATTAAAAGTTGGTCGTTTTTTTGCCAAGGTACTAGGAGCCATCAGTTGGTTAGCTACTATTGCTAGATTTTTGGATGCGGACGATGAAGTTGTAGAACAGATTGAGAAGAGATATAATAGTACGTAATTGGTTGTTGAGCCTCCAAAACTAGCAATTTGGCTAAAATAATAAGTTAATGAAACTCGCGATTAGTAGTCAGATTTGAAATCGTCTGTCAGATAGACCTCTTCTAAGCTATGTCAATTAGTATTATGATTGCAGCTAGAAGATTTAGTACACAAACAACGAGATTGGCAGACTTCTCACATGCTGTCATTGGAGCTGGGGTTGTTGGTCTAGCAATTGGTGCACAATTAGCTGCCAGAGGTGCAAATGTTGTAGTAATTGAAAAATATAGCTCCTATGGACAAGAAACCAGTAGTAGGAATTCGGAAGTTGTTCATGCAGGTTTATATTATCCGAAAGATTCAATGAAGACAAAAATGTGTATCCGTGGCAATCGACTCATTCATGAATTAAAGCATGTTATTCCTGTTCGTGAATGTGGTAAGTGGATTGTTGCACAAAATGAACAACAACACCAATATTTAGAAACCTTACATCAAAAATCTAAAGATTTAGGTGTTGCAACACAATTCCTGGATTTAGTAAAGTCTAAACTTTTGGAACCAAGGATAAGAGCCCAGAATGCAATTTTATTTTCACCATCAACAAGTATCACATCAGCTCATAGTTTAATGGATTATCTTTTAGCAAAACTTGAAGATAATGGCGGACAATTAGCTTTAGGAACTGAAGTCACATATATTTCGAAGTATGGTAATGAATGGGAAATTCAAACAAAGGCTGCTGATGATGAAGAGTATTTAGTGACTGCTGAAGTTGTAATTAATAGTGCCGGATGATTTGCTCCTTCAATTGCAAATATGGTTTTGAAAAAAGGTGAAGATAAATTTGAATCATACTATGCTAAAGGAAACTATTTTACGTGGACAGGGCCAAA
Organism: Pichia cactophila; assembly: GCA_030563965.1. Taxonomy (NCBI): domain Eukaryota; kingdom Fungi; phylum Ascomycota; class Pichiomycetes; order Pichiales; family Pichiaceae; genus Pichia; species Pichia cactophila. The sequence goes on from JAJMKU010000001.1 coordinate 44,739, forward strand.
TCCAGGTATTAGTAGACTTATATATCCATGTCCAACACCAGGAGTGAAATCATTAGGAACTCACTTGACAATTGATCTAGGTGGACAAATCAAATTTGGACCTGATTTAGAATGGGTAGATCATATTGACTATAATGTAAATAACAAGAATGCAATTGCAGCAAAGCAAGCTGTTTCCGAATATTTTCCTGATATTGTTGAAGGTGATTTAATAGGTAGTTATTCTGGAATACGTCCGAAACTACAAGGACCAGATGGTCAAACTCAAGATTTCAAAATACACATTCACTCTGATTCAAGTTTTATATCGATGCTAGGAATAGAATCACCTGGTTTGACAGCATCTTTAGCTCTGGCCGAACATGTGAGCACTCTAGTTTAGATTTATCAATACCTGTTTACAAATTTCTATAAACACTCAAATCTAAAATTGACGGAAAAACTATGCTGCTAAGTCAAATTTATAGCCCCACTTTAAAGAAAAAGAAAAAGTTATTTCCGAAAAATCCCGGAAAAATATTCAATGTCATAATTTTCACGTTATTCTCAATTTAAACTTTCAAAACTGTATACACGCATATAATGTTAAATACGGATTAATTCATGCTCTCTGGGTACAAAAATTTGAGGATATGAGATATATAACTAGAGTAATCTGAACTATAGTTTGTTTTAAAACATTACTGAAATTGCTAAAACGGTTTGGAAATATCAAATTATCCCCACTTGTTTCCCCTCATTTTCTTCCCCTTAATACCCCACCCGAAAGTACGTGATTATAATTTGCCAAGACTGATTTCCCGGTTATTGTGCAAAATACCAAAGCCCATTCATGATTCGAAAGCAACAGTTTCACAACGGTGGGCGAACGTCTCCGCACATAATTTTCATTTCCGCGATCGGTTCTGTAAAAATTCAGGAATTAGCATTTTTGCCTCTCTAAGCTTTAAACTAATTTACGCCCAGCGGGATGCTATTCAGCTTGAGAATTTCTCCCACCACCGGCTGGAACGGACCCCGCACATGCTGTGAGGTTTGATCATTGATCGATTTATACCTTTTCTGACAAACCACCGCAATCACCCGTAGTTTTAATATGTTTCTTTCACTATATTTTACCCTCCCTTAATTTGACTGTTTTATTCCTGAACATAGTTGCAAAGTGTTAACAATGGTTTTGCCTGTTGAACAAGCATGTGACTCTTGTCGCAAACGGAAACTAAAATGTTCTAAAGAACTACCACGTTGTTCTCAATGTATCACTCATAAATGGGATTGTGTTTATTCTCCTAAAACAGTAAGATCCCCTCTTACAAGATCTCATCTTACTGAAGTTGAAAACAGACTCGAACTAATGCAAATGATTGTTCAAAAACTTATCCCGGATAAATCACTTGATGAAATAACAAACTCTTTTAAATCAGTTGTGAATAATGGCAATGACTTTAATGAAAAAAAGGATTTCTCTAGTCTTTCAACTGCTATGAAATATCAACCAAAACTTCCGGAACGGTATTTAAATGATACAACATCAGATAAATCTGTTTTTGAATGGAGTGAATTTGATTCAACCTCAAGATCTATCGATTCTTTATATAGATCTTCTTCTTCTTCAAATTCAGAAGTTTCATTATCAAATTTAACTCCATCAAATTCTGCTACAAAATTATCAACTTTATCAACTATTGCCTCTTTTACTTCCTTAGATGGTATGGGTGCTAATCCCACGTCTAAATCTGGATTTCTTGGCGCTGGTTCAAGTACAACTTTTCTAAGAATAATGAAAGCAGATGAAGTGAATGTTAATCAAGGAGAAGCTTTGAATCAAAATTCAAATGTAGATCAACAAACTACAATCAATATCAACAACAATCTCAATATACCAATAAATAAGCAAGTTGATTTAAATGATAAAAAGTTACAATTTAGCTTTATAGACTCTTACTTTCAAATTTATCATACATCCTATCCCCTAATAGACAAAAAAAGATTCATTGAAAATGTTGAAAATGATTCACAAAGGGAAAATTCAAGTTGGTGGTGCCTTTACTATACTGTTGTAGCATTGGGGTGTTGGTGTGTATGTGGTGAAATGACACAATATGATCTGTATTATTATAAACTTGCCAAATCTCACCTTTCACAAGTATTTGAATCTGGTAATTTAGAATATGTCATATCTCTTATATTATTGAGTAATTATGCACAAAAGAGGAACAAACCAAATACTGGTTGGAATTATCTTGGACTAGCAGTTTCAATGTCGGTTTCATTAGGTTTATATAAAGAAATTGAACTTAAAGATTCAAACAAAAAGAATGTTCAAGAATTGAAAGATTTCATTCATGATCAAGAAATCAAATGTAGAGTTTGGTGGACTCTTTACATTTTTGATGCTGGTGCTGCAATAACGTTCGGTAGACCATCTCATATTCCAACACCTGATATAATTGATGTCAAGTTACCAAGTAATATCAGTGATGAAGAGTTGGGAAAATTACTCAATGATGCTTCCTTTCTCAGTCGCTATTCACTTGGTGCAAATCCTTCATTACCAGAATCTAATCGACCTACAATTTATTCAGCTACAATAGAACAATCAAAATTAAGTGTTTTAACAGATCCCTTCTATTCAAAAGTTATCTCAAAAAATAGACCTTCTTTGGCCGATTGTCATAAGATGCATATTAAACTTGAAGAGTTTAATCAACTTTTACCAGACTATTTTTCAAGTAGCATGAATGTTGTTATTGAAAAATACTTTGATAATGATATTGCAAATGTTCCTGAATGGTTCATCCTTTCAAGGTCAAGGCTTCAATGGCGTATATGGAATTTACAAATCTTAATCTTTAGACCTTACATTTGGCAAAAAATTGTTTTAATTTCAACCGGTAAAACTTCAAAGTCATCTTCACGTGAAGCAACATTGAGTGAAGATTCAAAAAATGCAAGGCGGGTTTGTTTGAATGCTGCATCCAAAACAATTCATAATATTATGGAATATTTACAAGGTTATTCATCTAAACTCAACTCACTTTCAAGTTGGTATACCACATATTTCTTATTTCAAGCAATTTTGATTCCCCTCTCTTGTCAATGTTCTAATCCAACATCAAAACATAATTCAGAGTGGTGGACGGATATAATCAAGGGTAAAAGAGCTTTAGCAATGTTATCAACTACAAATTCAACATGTATTAAGCTAATTCAGTTGATCGATGGAATCTTGAAACGACATAATGCAACCCTCAAATTAAATTCTTTTGAATTGAATGATTTAATTAACTCTTCCTTTAATGAAGACAGATTACATAAACCCTCATCACAGCAAGATCTCGTTATTGATTTTGGTTCTGCTAAAAGAAAACAGTACAATTCCTTATTCCCCTCCAGATCATCTTCTGTTGTTTCATCATTAATATCTAGTCATTCACAATCATCAAATGGGATTAACTCACGCAAACCAACTCTAGCGCAGAGTAACTCAACTCCGATAAAAACTGAGTCATCATCAATCACACCGCCTAATTTTAATATCTTTAATAAGACATCACCATCTGGTTTGACATATCATGCAAGGTCAGAATCAGCCTCTAATATTTTCACCCAAAATAGCAGAGATTCAATACCAACAGTATCTCCTACAATTGATCCATTATCAATTTCAAACAGTAAAATACCCTCGAGCTTCTCCTTAGAGGCCTTTACCACAAATATCCCTCCCTCTAATACGCAGTTTCCAGATGATATAGATTTAACTGGCGTTGCAGATCCAGCACAGAAAGAGGAATTATTAAATGATATTTATTCTTTGATATTTGATGAGTTCACAGATACAGCAACATATGCTTTTAATAATTAAGCTTCCATAGCCCTTCTATTTCTATAATGTCTATAACTTCTTTTAATCATGTCGAAATGACCTCATTCTAATTAAAAACTTACAAACTTTTAAACACTCTATATTGGTTCGTCAGGGAATTTCAAAGAAATACTATTCCCATTGTGAACGTCAATATCATCTGATAAGCTTGCAGAATCTTCTTTTGAAATATCTTCATCATCTTCATCTATAAGCAAATGTGGTGTGCTTCCCCTTTCTTCACTTTGAAGGGATCCGTATAAATTGAAGCTACTCAAAACAGGCTTCAATCTTGAATTAGATCCTGCATGTGTTAATATGGGAGTGTGATACGTGGAATTAGATTCACTCTCTTCGTCATGACTAATATTCGATGCAGACCCTGAATTAGAAGTATTCGAACTGTGAGTTTCTAAAGTTGGTTGATTATTCCCCCATATAAGGGAGCTCATTTTACTCTTTAGCCAAGAAAAGTTCGTTTTTGGATATTCTGTAGCGACCACACTTTCCGGTTCATGCTCTATCGGTTTCAAAATTAAAGTTGTCATATTTAAATTCAAATCATGCAAAGTTCTATTTTCATCAGCGTCCCCATATGTAACACGTTCAATTGGCTTAAAAAAATAAAACTTAATAGAATGATACTCTTGATAGGTTTTCAAAATATGGTTTCGTACTTCAGCAAGTTTGGCATTAGCTAGGAACTGACGCCTGATGGTTGAACCATCAAGCAACTTCAATTGAAGTGTATAGTTAACGGAATTAAGTATATTGTTGTTATGTAAGTTCTCATGTACTTCATCTACCTTTTCAAAACGTAGGGCGGCTTTTTTTTTCTCTAATATATCCAGTTCCATCAATCTCAAAATACGTTGTCTATCCTCTTTGGCTTGTCTGCGTTGTTTAGCTAAGTTTTCTTGATAAATTCTTGCAGCCATGTCGTTAGATTCTTCCTTTAATGTTCGATTGTAACTATTTTTATTGGCCTTTTCTTCTTCATTTTTGTCTTTGAATACATTTTCCGGCCCAGGAGATGGAGTGTAATAGTTCGGAGGAGGTGTCTGAGATTGATATGATGACCTCCTTGATTGTGACGAAACAGTTGTGGTTATTTCACAAGCTTCCTCTTGTGTTGATGTATTTGAACTGATGTTGCTTTGAGAATTTTCTTGAACTTTGATAATCTTTTGTTCAATCTCAGTTGGATCGGCTCCTTTCGGAATGATATCAACAACTTGACCTTTACAAACAATTAGAATACATGGAGTTTCAGTGTGTTCAAACATAGGCATCATCGCAAGAAAGTTTTGAAATTCTTGTGTACCCTTGATAAGTTGCAGTTTTACAAACTTTTCCAAAAGTATCTTCTTACTTGCAGCATGAAGACTCCCGTTGTCTACCAGTAATTCGTTTATCCATTTATCGGCGGAGTTATCATCATCTTTGATTAGAATCATCAGGGGTCTGTTTTCTGTCACCGCACACTGTATGGTAGCCATCGCATCCGTGTTAAAGGTAAGTTGAAATCCTTTCATATTTATTCGCAGAATTTGATACCAATCTTTGACCGTTTCACTACGTATCTCTCAGTCATGCACATGTGTAAACCAACCAAATGAGAGGTTCCGAAGTCTCCTCCCCACGCGATACAGCAACAGTTTGCAAGCTTAGAAAGACAACAAAATAATTTGTCGCTTCTTTACGTAGAAAACTCGAATTTTCAAAATTTTCAGAAGTTGCGTCGGAAAAGACCTCGATCGATGACTGAAACTGAAATCGTCAAATTCTTGTAGCACAGCATGACACATTCCTTTTTTTGCTTTGTCACCTTTTCCCTCATCTCGACAATAGTAAAATGAGTGATACTACCGGAGCATCCACTGCTGCTGTTGGTGAAGGCCAGAAGGCTGTTTTGATGGAGAATACCACTCGTAGAGATACTTTGATTCAAATTGAAAAAAAATACCAGGAACTCTGGGAAAAAGAAAGACCATTTGAAACTGATGCACCTACCAATAATGATATTGCTTACGGTACTTCTTATGAAGAACTACATGAAAAGTACCCAAAGTTCTTTGCATCTATGGCATACCCCTACATGAATGGTGTTTTGCACGCGGGTCATGTCTTCACATATTCTAAAGTTGATTTTGCTGTTGGTTTTGAAAGATTGAGGAACAAGAGGGCATTATTTGCCTTAGGTTTTCATTGCACAGGTATGCCTATCTGTGCAGCTGCTGACAAGCTTAAAAGAGAAGTTGAACTTTTTGGTCCAGACTTTTTAGATGTTCCAGTAGAAACTGAAGAGGTTGAAGAAGACAAGTCAAAAGAAAAGACCAAAACTGATCCAACCAAGTTCTCAGCAAAGAAGTCTAAGGTTCAACAAAAGACTGGACGTGCGAAGTATCAGTTTGAAATCATGCAACAACTAGGTCTTTCAAATCAGGAAATTGTTAAGTTCCAAGATCCATACTATTGGCTTGACTTCTTTCCACCTTTAGTTGAAAAACACGTCAAATCATTGGGTGGTAGAGTTGACTGGAGAAGATCAATGATCACTACAGATAAAAACCCTTATTATGATGCTTTTGTTAGATGGCAAACAAATAGATTGAGAGAACTAGGTAAAATCAAGTTTGGTAAGAGGTACACCATTTATTCTATTAAAGATGGTCAGCCATGTATGGATCATGATAGACAATCTGGTGAAGCTGTCCTTCCACAAGAATACACAGGTATTAAAATTGAAGTTACTGAATTTACAGATGCTGCTCTTGAACATTTAAAATCTGAAAACTTTGACGTAAATGGTAAAAAAGTTTATTTGATTGCGGCAACATTAAGACCAGAAACTATGTATGGTCAAACTTGTTGTTTTGTATCCCCAAAAATTAACTACGGTATTTTCAAGGCTTCTGATAATGAGTTCTACATCTGTACTGAGAGAGCGTTCAAAAACATGTCTTACCAAGATTTAACTCCAAAAAGAGGTGACTATGCTTCATCTGCTACTATAAATGGTTCTTTGCTTGTTGGCTCTAAGATTCACGCACCTTTGGCTATTCACGAAACTTTGAGAATCTTGCCTATGGAAACCATTTTGGAGAACAAAGGTACTGGTGTTGTTACATGTGTTCCATCGGATTCTCCAGACGACTATGTTACTACTAGAGACTTGTATAACAAGCCAGAATACTATAAAATTAAAAGGGAATGGGTCATTGAAGAACCAGTTCCAATTGTTAGAACTGAAAAGTATGGTGACAAATGTGCAGAATACTTAGTAAAACAATTGAAGATCAACTCTCCAAAGGACGCTGTTCAATTGGCAGAGGCCAAGGAATTGGCTTATAAAGAAGGCTTTTACAATGGTACAATGATAATTGGCAAATACAAGAGTGAATCTGTCGAAGTTGCAAAACCAAAAGTTAAGCAAGATTTAGTTGCTTCTGGAGAAGCTTTCATTTACAACGAACCAGAAAGTACTGTTATTTCTAGGTCAGGTGATTCATGTATTGTTTCCTTGGAGGATCAATGGTATCTTGACTATGGTGAAGAAAACTGGAAGGAACAAGCATTGGCATGTCTTGATCAAATGAAAACATACCATCCTGAAACTAAAAATGCGTTTGAAGGTGTTTTAAATTGGTTAAAAAACTGGGCATTATCAAGAACATATGGTTTGGGCTCGAAAATTCCTTGGGATGAAAAATATTTAGTTGAATCTTTGTCTGATTCTACTATATACCAATCTTTCTACACAATCTGTCATTTACTACATTCTGATTTCAATGGTAGTCTTGTTGGACCACTGGGTATCAAAGCAGAAGATCTTACTGATGAAGCATTTGATTACATTTTCTGTAGAGGTGACTCTAAAGAAAATATTTCAATCCCAGATGAGAAATTGGACTTGTTAAGAAGAGAGTTCGAATACTTCTATCCAATGGATATGTCTGTATCTGGTAAGGATTTGATTCCTAATCACTTGACCTTTTACATCTATTGTCATGTTGCTCTATTTAAGAAAACATTTTGGCCAGCTGGTATCAGATGTAATGGTCATTTGATGTTGAATAATGCAAAAATGTCTAAATCAACTGGTAACTTCTATACTTTAGAACAGTTGGTTGAAAAGTTTGGCGCGGATGCTTCTAGAATTGCTTTGGCGGATTCAGGTGATACTATTGAAGATGCCAATTTTGATGAAAGCAACGCAAACGCAGCAATTTTGAGACTGTATAACTTAAAGGAGTGGTTTGAGGAGATGGCTAAATCTAAAGATACCATGAGATCTGGACCATTCAACTTTTTTGACAGGGCATTCGACAATGAAATGAATCAATTGATAGATCAGACTTATCAAAATTATGAAATTACATATTACAAAGCGGCGTTAAAGACAGGTTTATTCGATTATCAATACGCAAGAGACTTCTATAGAGACATTTCAATTTCAACTGGTGTCGGTTTACACAAAGACTTGGTGTTTAAGTACATTGAGACTCAAGTTATTTTGCTATCTCCAATTGCACCACATTTTGCTGACTTTGTTTATAGAGAAATTTTGAAGAAGCCAAGCTCTATTAATGATGCTAAGTGGCCTATTCCTGAAGCTGCAGTTTCCAGTGAACTAACTTTTGCATTGCAGTACATTAGGCAATTGCAAAGAACTGTCAGAGAAGCTGAAGGTGCAGCATTAAAGAAGAAAAGGAGTGGTGACACAGATGTTGATAAAGAAAAACCATGTGTTTTGTCAATTTACATTTGTTCCTCTTTTCCAGAGTGGCAACAAAAATATGTTGCCATTGCGAAGAAACTTCATGATGAAGGAAAACTTAACGACATGAAGGAAGTAAAGAGCCATATTGACGGCAAAGACATGAAACGTGCTATGCCTTTCATCAATGAATTGAAGAAACAGTTAACTGTTGAAAAAGCTAGTGAGGTCTTTAACAGAGAATTACTTTTTGATGAGATTGATGTTGTTAGACAGGCTGTTGAATCCCTTAAAAAGGCGCCAACATTTGTCAACATAAAGACAGTCCAAGTGATTTCCTTCCAAAATGGCTCAACAACAGGTAAAGAAATTCTCACTGAGACGGAAATTGGACTTCCAACTAAGGTCAAATCTATTGACAACGCTGTTCCAGGTCAACCTGCTGTTTTGATTAAAAACATATAGTCAATTATTTTTTATAAACTTCGTATTTAAAAAACTCCTCTAATCTATTTTATTGCAATGAAGTTATAAGGACCTGATATCATGTCCTTTCTTTCTGAGATGCTCAACCGTCCAAGCCCATGATTCATCACCATATCTTTCATTATTTGCTATCCAACTTGGTGTTGATTCGACTCCATAGGTGATAAAATATTTGCCATTATCACGGCAGGTATAAAGATCATCACTTAGAGCGCATTTAAGAGTAGCGTATGAACCCTCTTCGTTGCCCACACCTATAATCCAGTCAAAAATCTGAAATAGAATCCAATAAATTGTTCCTATGAGGGGTAAGTTGGTCAAGTGACTGAATAAGTTTGTATTAAGAACTATGCCTGGATGAACAGCCACTGATAGAACAGATGGATGGCGACGAGCCAACGATTTTGCAAACTGTATTCCTGCACATTTGGCCATTCCATATCGTAAAAAAGTAAAGAGTATATCAGGGTAATATTTAAATTGGGAATCGAGAGAAAAGTGAAATGGTGTGAGCCAATGACCTATGGAAGACAAAAATATAATCCTGGGATCGTTGATTTTAGCTCCGAATTTATTCACAACAACAACTTCTCCTCCTTCGGATAATGTTTTCGCCTCCTCGTCACTTTGAATAGATGTCATTAAATTAATTAACCTATCAGTCAACAAAAAATGAGATATATAGTTGGTCTGTAATTGTATTTCAATGTCATCGCTAGTTTTAGAGTAAGGCACAGCCATTATACCTGCATTCAAAATGAGCAGATGTAGAGACTTTTCTAAACTTTGAAACGTTTTACCTGCTTCTTCAACAGAATCAAGAGAAAGGAGATCGATTTGAAGATGATGTAAGGAACCCACAAATCTTTTGCTTAGTTGTATTGGGGTATAGTTAGTGCGGCGAGCTTGAGCTTCTCTTTTGATGGATTCAATTGCAGTAAGAACTCTGTTTTTGTTCCTTCCGGCTAGATACACCGTAAATCCATGAAGATAAAGATGTAAGACAGTATAGTAACCAATACCACTATTCCCCCCTGTTATAAGACAGACGCGGCGTTCAATCAAAGGGTTAAGATAAGGTAGTAGATTGGGATCAGCTGGGGCCATAATTCTCAAACAATAGAACTATCTGTCGAATTTGGATGAAGTGATGGAAAATATTCAAGTTGATTTGGAAACCTTCGAACTATGGTTTCAAGTTGTTGTAGTACTAAAATCCCTGTTTGGGTCCTCTGGCAAAAATCTAAGGCGCTGAGATCGAGTACAATATTTCAAGTTGAAGACTACTTACAGAGAGGCTGAATCGACCTGCACAGCAGTCACATATACATCCCATGAGTAAAGAAACTCTTGATAATGCTGATACTTCAACTGTATCTCTTCCTCGTTTACGATTCAATAAAGGGGAACGGAAAAAACGGGCACCTAAACTTAACATGAATATTCCACTTGAATCTAAACCTCCGGTATTGAATATCTTCAGTTCAGCATCCATCACAACTCAGTTATCTAATCATAATAAAGCAAATAAGGAGGAGATTTCTTCTCAAATGATGGGATCTACAAATGGAGAAACATATGATGCACCAAATGGCTTACCCAGTGCAGCAACCACACTTACTGTAACATCTTTTACAACTTTGAATGATGATACGTATCCTTTAGTAACTGGTTTACTTGCCGCATTTAGCTCAAACTTAAAAATAAGTGAAAAAGATGATGTGATTGAGTTGGATCAGATCTGTACTCCCACGAAAGAAAAGTGCCTTCTTGAAGGAATCAATAAACCTATTGATCAATTGACTGAGTTAGATTGGAAAATCTTACATGAAAAAGACTTGATCCAGACTATCGAAGTATTGGGTGAAGGTAATGGTGGTTCAGTGAAAAAATGTAAGACGTTAACAAAAAATTCTGCTATTTTTGCTCTGAAAATCATAACAACTGATCCTTCGCCTGAATTCCAAAAACAAATGGTAAGAGAACTAAATTACAACAGAAAATTTAGCTCAGCGTATATTGTAAAATATTACGGAACATTTTTGGATGAATCAAGCTCTTCTATTTACATCTGTATGGAATATATGGGTGGACGATCATTAGATGCATTGTATAAATCATTCAAGGAACGTGATGGCAGATTAAGTGAAAAACCACTAGGAAAAATTGCCAGCAGTGTTTTGAAAGGTTTAGCATATTTGAACGAACACAAAGTGATGCATAGAGACATTAAGCCACAGAATATTTTACTGGATACTCTCGGAAATGTGAAACTCTGTGATTTTGGTGTTTCTGGTGATGTGGTAAACTCTTTGGCTACAACTTTTACAGGAACATCATTTTATATGGCACCAGAAAGAATCAAAAATGAACCTTATACAATTAGTTGCGATGTTTGGTCTCTTGGATTAACAGTGCTTGAGGGAGCATTGGGAGAATTTCCATTCGTTCGAGAAAGCTCACCTGATTTGCAAATTTCTCCCTTGGATCTTTTGCTAATTATAATTGAGTTTGAACCGACACTAGAAGATGACCAAGAGGAAGGCATAAAATGGTCGAAAGGATTTAAAGATTTCATAAAAGTTTGTTTAACCAAAGATGGTAGAGTCAGGCCTTCTCCTAGGCAAATGCTGGACCATCCTTGGTTGTTGAAGATGGAAACTAAATCGGTTCGGATGGACAAGTTGGTAAAATTATGCTGGAATTTGTAAAGTATAGCATGGCATTCTTGATAGCTTTCAGAATTGTTGATATTTCCGAAAATGTGAGGCAAAATAGAAACTTCACTTTTTTTACATTTCTGCGTGTTCTCAATATATCATAGAAGAGAGTATTAGTATGAAGTTTTTTTGTTTTTTTTTGGTGGATATTGTTAGAAGAGACTTGGCCGTTGCGGAGAAGGAACTGTTCAATTGTAAATATTCCATATAATATTATTTTTGGTCGGTTGGTTGAAGGTGTCATCAATTCCGCTATTAAGCCGCAGGGTTTAAACATAATCACCATTGATATTGCTTCTTTCTTTGGAGAACTGAAAATTGTGCAAAAACTTAAAGATATACCCTCGAATGCTATCAATAAAAAAATGGGAGTTGCCAAATGTTAGAACCTTTTGTTAACCTAAAATAGGCATAATAGCAAACCACTCAAAGTAAGCGGTGAAAATTTCTGGATATCGATCATGTATTAGATGATTGGCAGTACAAAACTGTAATATCCACAAAGAAGTTATCTCATCAAGTAGGTTTTAAAATTATGAAGGAGCGAAAACTAACGAGTAGCATAAATAATGAACAGTATGCATAAACAAAATTTTTACCAAAACTTTTGAATGCATGATGCACATTTGGTTTACATTTGTCATCACAAAACTGGTAACGATTTTACATGGGAAATCTGAGTTTATTTGACCAATCTCTTTTCTTTCAAAATTGTGTAATACAACAATAACTATCATTATAATAAAATAAGCAATGTTTTGCAAAAAAGAAATTTGCCAGTTGACCTGTGATTTTTGGCAAGGTTTATTTCTTTATCCTTTTGAAAAGAAGGGTGTCAGGTGCCTTGTGACAGTTTCGATTATTCAGAGCTATAATAATATGTATATATTTAACTTAAGGAAATTCAGTTAGTTAGTATCACCTAGTTTGAAAATTTCTACATGAGTGAGTTACTGAGAAACGCATCTTTGTTCAAAATTTGAAATTGGTCAAAAAAACATTCTCTTTCATTAAAAAAGACAAGTTGAAATAAAACTTCTTGGCATATGTAAGTTTTTCTAATCATTGTTGAAACTATACAATCTTGCAAAATAAAGACATAGTTTACGGTCCTTGCAGTGGTATTTAGTTTTTGATTGTATTTTTTATCCCGGTAAAAATGCGCCTTCCCTTAAATGAACTCATTCGCCTTTATGAAAGCTATCAGATGGCTACTGACTATTTCTTTGAAATTACCTATTTGAATTTCTTAACAAATACTGTATTCCGGGAGCCACCAAACTCGCACCTACTAAACCACCATTATCAGAATAACAAAGAGGCTCTCAAAAACTTCAGTGAAACAAGCTTCAAAAACAAACCAATTTAGGCAAAAGGATTTCAGCCTAAAAATAGATTAGATGAATGTAAAACCAACATTATGTTTTTATTTTACTAGCACGATTGCAAAGCATGAATTCATTTAACAATTATAACTTATCAATAACATTTGTTTTTCCCATGTCAAAGTTTATGCCTCTCAATTGTGCCAAATTCGTCTTGGCTTTGTTTTCCTTGATATAATTAATATTATATAATCTTATAATGTGAATATCATGTGTTGTTTCAGCAACTGTCTCTAAATATAGAGCCATGTTTATTTTATTTTTTTTCTGGTAGAATTAATTTTATTCTTACAAAACTAATACATTAGTCACCGTCATATGCAGTGGTTTAAAATTTTATTGTAATCTCGTAGTCGTATTTAATTCTCCTGTGAGAAACGGTGAAGTTGGTCGCTTCGAAAAGCAGGTGGTTCACCTGCTAGTGTTTTGTATTATTTCAGGCGATACTACCCAAATTGTGTTCAAATTGCTGTTCCGGTTAAGGATAAGAAGCAGATCCCGAGTCCAAGATAGGGTGGGTCTCCGTTAGTTGAATTTGCATTTTTTGTTAACAAAATAAAACTGCAACAGTATAATTTTTAAAAACCGTTAAAAATGGTCCCTTGGCCCAGTTGGTTAAGGCGTGGTGCTAATAACGCCAAGATCAGCAGTTCGATCCTGCTAGGGACCATAATTTTTATCTTTTTAAGAATCTTATTTTGAAATGTTATACTTTTTTCTAAGCTAATACCGTTTTACCAAAGTTCATAGAGAAACTAGACCAATTTATTTAATTTTTCAACTATAGTGAACTTCTATTCAGCTCTTTATAGAATACAGAAAAACCTGATAACTGCATGCGAACAAGCTTATAATGAGAATGTCCATAATAATTCACTAAAATCTCGCCTGCTATAGAAAATTGTGTTACTGCTTCGGAATATATAGACGAACATCACACCGCTTCAAGTTTGAGCAAATAATCATGCCAAAACTTGAACAATGGGAGATAAAGAAGTACTGGGAAATATTTAGAGGATTGAAGCCTGATGATAACAAACTAGATGGTGATAAATTAGCTCCAGTTTTCAAGAACTCACATCTCGAACAATCCAAACTTACTCAAATATGGGACTTAGCTGACATTGATATAGATGGGAAACTCGACTTTGAGGAATTTTGTATTGCAATGAGATTGATTTTTGATCTAGTCAATGGGAACACATCGAACGTTCCTTCAAAACTACCCAGTTGGTTGATTCCTGGTTCCAAGCGTCATCTTATCGATGCTGAAACTGCTGTCCAGGCAAGGTCAAATAATGTGGGAAATGAGAGCGATACTGATGATGAGTACACTTTGAGTTCTGATTTTGATTGGTACATATCACCAGTCGATAAAAAATCTTATGAAGACGTTTATAATTCCTCTTGCGACACATATGGTAGAATAAAGTTTGAGTCTTTGAATAGTTTATACGAAAGTTTGAAAGGTGTTCCAAGAACAGACATCAGTTCTGCATGGAATATTGTGAATCCCAAACAATCCGAAACGATTGACAAAGACCAATGTTTGGTGTTTCTTCACATCTTGAATCAGAGGTCCAATGGTAGACGAGTTCCTAGATCAGTTCCCCCATCTTTGCGTGCTACATTTGACAAAGAAGTCCCGCAATATGATCTTGATACTAAAAAAACAGAAGTGAATGATAGGAATACTTATTCAGTTAAGAAATCTTTTGCTTCTGATTATTTGAACAAGCTGGGATCCAATGGATCACAACTTGTATCCTTGGGAACTGACTTCAGCGAGACTAAAGGTACTGATTGGGAAGAAGTTAAATTAAGAAGAGAATTGGAAGACTTAGAAAAGCTATTAGAGAAAGCTGAAGAAGCAAAAAATATCAAAGGAAAAGACAAAAAACTTGAACTTCTGAAATACGAGTTTGAACAGCTTCTGAAGTATAAGGAAGAACAAGTCAAACAACTAAACAACATAAATGGAGGAGCAAGTAACTTGAACTCCGTCATAAGTAATATAAAAGCTATTGAAAGTCAAGTAAATCAACTGGAACAGTTTTTGCAATCAAAAAAGGATGAGTTAAGCGGTCTTAATAGACAAATTGAATCGTTATCTTAAAGGCCTATTTGTGAGTTTATCGTTTAAAGTTATATAAATATGTATAAGAGTGAGTAAAGGTGCTTTGGTAATTACTGAAGCTAAGATGATTAACGAATTCTTTCAATTCATATCTTTATTCATAAAGTTTCGTGTCATAGTAGGGAGTGCAACCCTAATTCCATCTAATTCTTTCGTCATGTGAACTTGACATCCCAATCTTGACGTCTCTGTTAAGCCAAACGCTAAATCAAGCATATCATTTTCATCATCATCAGGTTCGGGAATACGGTCATAATATTCTGGATCAACTATAACATGACAAGTTGAACAGGCACAAGAACCACCACAAGCACCTTCCATATCTAAATGGTTTGCTTGAGCTATATCCAATAGATTATCGCCTTCTGCCACTTCATAGGTCTTTTGCTCTCCATCTTTAGTAATAAATGTGATATGTAACTCTTCTCCTGGTTTTGGTTTTTTTAAATGACCATGAAGAAGTATACATGTAGTTTGAAAATTTCTTAATGATTGTGAATTGAAATAGTTAGTTTTCTTTTGATTCCACCTGAAGCGAGACAAATATGTTTCAAGCTTCACTATATTCTTGAGCATCTTGTAAGTATGAAGTTGTTGAGACTGTTGGCGTATAAATTAAAATTGTTAATGAGTCGGACACAAGTTTAATTCCCAATTTGACAAACTGTTGAAAAATTCGGTAATCAATAATTCCTCAGCTCCTGAGGAGCCATGCTGAACATGCATGCACGTATATACGCAAACGGACTGCGAAAAATGTTAAGCCCGAGAATAGGAGTACATCTTGATAACTAGTCTTTTCCTCGCAAACAGTGACTTTCACAAACAAACATGTCTGATCTATTTAGTGGATATGAGACCGACTTTAAATTAGCGATTACAGAGGCACAGACTAAGTTAGAAGAAGTTTATGGTTTGAATGATGAAAATCGCCGTGTCGAATTGATGAAACTAATTGAGTCCCTATTGGATGATTGTCATGATTTATTGGATTCAATGATTTTAGAGGTACAACAGATTGCTACTAGTCAAAGGTCATCTTTTAACACCAAGATAAGGTCATTTAGAACCGATTTAGATGACTTGAAAAAGCAGTTGAAAAATGTAATGGACGATAAAGACAGACGGCAACTTTTTGGAAGCGATGAATCTAACTCTGCAAATTTTACACAAAGACAAAAATTGCTGAACACAAATGCATCGATTGAAAGATCAACGCAAAGACTAAACGAAGCTACTAGAACTGCAATTGAATCAGAATCTATTGGAAGCTCGATTTTAAACAATCTCAGATCACAAAGAGACCAGATACTAAATGCTAGAGAAACATTATCTGATGCAGACACCTATGTGGATCGTTCTCTTAAAACTCTAAAGTCAATGTCGAGGAGACTTGCAACTAATAAACTGATTACATATGGAATAATAGCCCTTCTCATTTTATTGATTTTTCTTGTACTCTACAGTAAGTTTACATAGAATAGTTTCAATCTTCTGGTTCCTTTAACACTAATAGCGATGATATAACTTCTACAGTTGAAATCAAGATACCTTTACCGTGTAGTTTCATATTCATCAGTATTTACATTTACATCGTCTGAAATCTCATATTGTGATATTGCATCTCGCACGCTTTGCATGAAGTCGCCATTTGATGAGTGATCAGATGAGAATGTTTTAACGGAAGAAGCTCTACTCAAACCCGGCACACCCGATTGATGCAAATATTTCTCTTCATCATCAAGTTCTAACTTATGTGCTGCTAGGTTTAATAAAGATTTTCCAGACCGTCTCCTCATTACATTTCCCAACAGAGAAGGTCTTGGATCGTATGCATGAATATCATGTTCGCTATACGACTTACGTCTAACAGGTGTGTTGGGCTCCCTACATATAACACCAACATCCTGAATCATACGAGCAACTAATGCAGTCCAGCCACATTGCCACTTAGCACCTAATCCCCTTCCTGTGTCACCATCAAAATACTCGTAAAAATTCACTAAATCTTTAAAGTTTTCATTATTGTTCAACACATGTAATGTTTGGTTGTGTCTTATCTGTTGCTCACTTAATTCAATTTCGTCATCAATTTCGGACTCATCAAGTGGCTTACCGTGATATGCTTTGTAACCATCTTTATCTGGCATGAAAAGATGTATCAATCTCTGTTGAATTTCTTCTGCTGCTTGACCTAAATTCATATAATCACCACTTCCTGAAGGCACTTCTACCTTCAAAGAGGATCCGTAATATAGATAAAATCTAAGAAGTGATTCAATTAGCAAAAAGTTCATAGGAAACCAAATAGGTCCTCTCCAATTAGAGTTACCTCCAAACATTCCTGAATCAGATTCACCTGGAAGATAAGAGGCACAGTAAGTCTGTCCATTAATTTCCATTTGGAAAGGATTTTCTTCGTGAAACTTAGATAGCGATCTGATTCCATAGCTGGACAAGAACTCGGTCTCATCAAAAAGTTTTTTGAGTATAGACAAGAGCCTATCCTTGTTGACTAAGGAAAGCAAGAGTCTATCTGCATCACCTTTTGTATCCATTGAGGCAATATGTCTTTTGAAAAGATAGTTCTTGTTTTTACTCAACCAATTTAGTCTTTTAGCAAATGAGGGAAACCTCTTCAGCACTTCAGGCTCAATTGTTGTAGTGGCAAAAAGAGGAATCAACCCTACCATAGATCTAACCTTAATAGAAGACAAGGAGTCATCATTCCATTGAATTTTATCGTAGAAAAACTCATCTTCAGTATCCCAAAGAGAATCTGAAGTTGGACTAAAGTTTTTTTCATCTTTGTTCAAAAATGTCATCGCATCTGCAATTAAAATATAATGTTCAAAGAATTTTGAGGCCACATCTTCATACACAGGATTTTCTTTAGCTAGTTCCAAGGCAATATTCATCATAGTTAAAGAGTACCATGCAATCCAACCCGATGCATCTGATTGTAATAATCTAACACCATCTGGAGGCTCTGATCTATTAAAGATACTAATATTGTCAAGACCCAAAAATCCACCTTCAAAAATCCCGTTTCCATTGACATCTTTCCGATTAACCCACCAGGTGAAATTAAGCATTAACTTTTGGAAAACTCTTTCCAAAAAAGGTCTATCCGCAAACCCCCAGTTCTTTTTCTCAATCTTGTATATACGATAAGCTGCCCAGGCTTGAACGGGTGGATTAGTATCCGAAAAATTCCATTCATAAGCAGGTATTTGTCCTTGTGGTGACATATACCATTCTCTTGTAAGCAAGTCAAGTTGCTTCTTTGAAAATTCAGGATCAATCATTGCCAAAGGTATAGTATGAAATGCAGTATCCCATGAACAATAAAAAGGATACTCGAAATTGTCAGGCATTGATAGAATATTATCATTATAAAGATTCTTCCATTCTTTGTTTCTCTGATTAGCTCTGCCAACGGTGGGTGGTAGGTCAGAATCAGGATCTCCCCTGTACCAGTAATCATGTATAAAATGATAATATTGTTTCGTCCATAACAAACCAGAAAATGCTTGTCTTTGCACATTTCTGAGATGTTGGGGAATTGGCAGCGGCGAGACATTCCAATAAAATTCATCAGCCTCATTCATCCTGAGTGCAATTGTGTCATCTAGAGCTTCTTCATTCAAGTCAGTGCCGTCTGATGATAGATCCCCAGTTAATTTGTATCGAATAGTAACATAATCTCCCGCGGGAACTCCTCCATTTTTATCAAAAACAAACCATGCACAGGATTTTGTACCTGTATTTTGAGGATTTACACTAGATGTCATTTCATCCACGATGTAATCATGAAAACCATCTTTGCAATATTCAGATTTGTTTTCAACACCGTATAGTTTTTGAAAGTTTGTTTCATTGTCACAGAAAAGTAATATTGGCTCAATATCATTATCAGAATCTTCATAACCAGGAGCTGGAGCGAAAACTATCCGTCTCTCACCCAATTTCCAATGTTTGACTCCTATAACATTATCAGAAACTTTCCAAAACTCAGGTTTCTCTTTCTCTTTTTCACTTTCAAGATTCCACGCCCAAGTATTTCTGAAATAAGCCTGAGGAATAATATGGAGCGGCGCAGCAGCATTTGACCTATTGTAAGCGGTAATTCTAAAATTGATCTCCTCCGGATCATCATCATCTTTACCCATTTCAAAAAATACATCAAAATAGTTATTATTTTCAAAAACACCTGTATCTGTAATTTCAAATTCGGGATCAAGCTTTGATCTTTTGGAATTCTCATCATATAACTGTTGATAAGGAAATTTGGATATTGGGTATTTGTACAGAAACTTTGCATATGAGTGAGTTGGTGTATTGTCTAAATAATAGTATAGTTCTTTTACATCCTCTCCATGATTACCACTTTTTGCAGAAGCTCCACCGGGCAAACCAAATAAAGTCTCTTTTAAAATATCATCATTTTCATTCCATAATGCCAGACTAAGATTCATAAATTGATGAGAATCACATACACCGGCCATACCTTGTTCATTCCAGCGAAAAGCTCTGCTCTTTGATGTTTCAAAATCGAATTGCCAAGCATCACCTTCATCGGTATAATCTTCTCTAGGAACACCCCAAGTTCTTTCCGACAAATATGTTCCCCATCTTTTCCAATACTTGGAACGTTCCTTATCTTCAATTAGCCTTCTCTCTTCTTTACACGGTTTGTTAGAGAGCGTCATTCAGTAACTTGTAGATTTCTGGAATAAGAACAGGGATTGACCTATAAGTGGGACGTGTGGAAAAGTGCTAATATTCAATGTCTGGAAGGGAGCTTAATCTACACACGCCCCCAGTTCGCTTCAGATCTAAGTTTTTAATCAGCGTAGATCAATTTATCCGGTGTACGGATAGATCCAAAATGTATCACGTGTGTATAGTAAAAATAGCTATGAAATCCCCTTAACCTTTCATCCCAACAATTAAACTTTAAACGATCTCCAATAGAATGTTATGCTAAATTGGAGATATTTCTGCAGTCTGTAACTCAAACAAGCGGACAAAGTTTCTTTTCAAGTACTGCTGTATTTGAGAGTGCTAAAAGAATTTACTTCAAGTAAGAGGAATTCAACTAATAGTACCGAGACAGTGTACATACGCAAATAGATGTAGAGTACTTGATTCATTTATAATTAGAAAAGCTAGAAAAATGGTGATAACAAATCGTCATCATGCAAAATCTTTTGCGTGTGTTTGAAAACGCATAACAGCAGACAAGGAAATTTATCTGCGAAGTACCAGTAAAATCCACTAGGTAAGCTACCAATTGTAGTTATCAGCTCTTTCGGCAAGTCATGGTAATGATGATATTTGTTCCGAATGGCTCGAAGTAAATCCATTAATTTATGTGTGTTGTATTTTCTATATTTTCCTAAGTTCTCAATAAACATATTATCAAACTTGTCAAACCAACCTTTTGGACCCAATACTTCATCAGCAATAGTCTCAAATGTCAATAGCAGTTCAGATGGAGGATCCCTTCTCTCCACCTCAAATCTATCTGAAACCTTTAATAGGAAGTCTAACTTTCTTTCATCACTCCAAAAATAAGGATGTTTCATTACCATACTGATATCTGGGCGTAGTAGCGGATTTCTTTGTATCATCGAACTTATTAGGTCTTTGATTGTGAATGAATCTCTCAAATTTTTCAAAAGCGATAAATCAAATTCGTTTTTTATTATATTACCTTCTCGGATGTATCGATCTCCAAAGGGGTGATAGCCACCAGTCAAAACATAAAAAAAGACACAACCAGTAGAGAAAACATCGAGAGATCGTGTCAGTCGAACTTTATTTTCAATTCTGGTTGAAACATAGGCAGGCGAAGTATCAAGGAGAAGTTCAGGAGCTCTCCAGCCTGAAGTCCCAGCAGCATTCGCAGTTGTACCCTTGAAAGAAGATTGATCTGTGTCAAGTTTTTTACATAACCCAAAATCTGAAATTAAAAACCTAAAATTGATTTCGGTGTCGAAACTATTACCGGATCTTTTGATCTTTCTAGTTGAAGCTGCAACCAATATATTTTGTGGCTTAATATCTCTATGAACAATTTTTAAAGTATGAAGATGATGAACACCATTTGCTATCTGAAATAACATCTCTCTTGGTTCCAGATTTACTGATATATCCTTTTTCTTTTCCACAATGTCTTCTAAAGATGCCATGCAGAGTTCAAGAGCAATGTACAAAAATTTGTTATGAATTTGAGAACAAAAGTAGCGCACAACGTTAGAGTGATCATCACTTTCTTGTAAAAGATTAATTTCATGAGATGCGACATCATAGAAATCAAGCAACATACGCTTTACAGCTACCGGGCGATTCTCAAAATATCCTTTAAATACCATAGTACCATGTGATCCAAAACCCAAAATGACATCAGTTATTGATAGACTGTTGCTAATCCGAGTTATATTCTCACTTGAACTGTGGTCTTCATTAAGTTTTAAAACAGATACTACTTCATTTGAAAGAGCTACCAGTTCATCCTTGTTAATATCATGACTTACTGAAGTAATCATGTTCTGAGGATAAAAATCATTTTCCTGCTTTTTATTTTTTTTACCACCTCGAGATCCTCTTTTCCTTTTTCTTTTGAAATCTTCTGTCTCGTGTTCCCGGTATTCCGTTGTCTCAATCGAATCACATTCTGGAACTGAATGGGTATTTCGATCTTCACTTTCATGGCTGGAAAAATTTGAGTCAGGTGACTCTTCGAAAGTTTCCAACCTTCTTGGTTCTCTATGGATAACATAATCAAACATACCAACTCTCGAAAGGACAAAGAAAATTAATAGACAGATCAGTGCAACGACGACGTTTTCAAAAGCTCTGATAATAAGTTGCCACATTGATGCACCTTTAAATGTTGACTTCGATGAACTATTGATACTTTCAATAAATTCGTTGTATTCGTTTTTTAGATTCCTCTCTCCATTCCGAAATGTATATTCATTCTCTGTCGGCACTAAAGCATCTGTAGCAGAATGGTATATTGCCAGTTTGCCGTTGTTGATATCGTAGTTTTGCAAGCTTTCTTGATTCATCAACTCTGTATTATGAACTCCCGAAATGGCAATTTCTAACAAATCATCATTGGAAAAAACAGCGGGTACTCTCCATCTTTCATTGGTGATGTATTTTGCTAAAGGAGCTGATCTGACAAGAGAAGGATAGTTGTGTTCGCTCAAGGCATACCATGATCCTTCTTTAGTTCTGTCCAAATATGTCGATTCACTGTCCATGAAAGTTACTATGTTATCCTTTAAGGGATGAGTAAGTATTATATAATCATTTTCATTGGCTGAATTGGAAAAGACATCAAACACTGCTACAGTAACAGATGGTAACGTGGAGACCCATTTGACAGATTTTGAATTGACATCTAGGGCCAATAAAGAATTATCATGAAAAGGTTGAATGTAAACATCATCTTTAGATTCAAAATTCTTTTTGTTCAACCCAGCGTGTATATTATTAGGACCCCACTGGACGTAAGTTATATTCCAAGAGGTATTATTTTTTGAATGTATTTTGAGCTCGTAAATTGTTCTTCCCAAATTTATGAATGGTCCATCTTGATCATTTAAATTTTCGCTGTGTGAGCTATAGTATTCTGCATTGTTCTCAGAAGTCTCACATGTATTGTCATAATTGACTTCAGGTGAAAAGTTATCATCGTTTAAAAATTTAGAAAAATCAGGTAAACATAATGCCGAGTCAAGACCGAAAGACTCAACAATGGAACCGGTTCTAGCATTAATTCTAACAATACCAGAACTTCTAGTACCAGTATAAACAAACTGATCATCAATAGAAAACGGAGAATTCATCACTAACTCCCTTATGCTTAGTGGTAATTTTTCTATGCCGTTTCTCCCCGTGAATCTATAAACTGTTCCGTCTCCACAAGGTTCAACAATCCATGTTATCCCATCTTTCCATTTGCCTGATTTTTGAATAAAGTTTTTTCTCGTTTGTGTGCTAGCCGGATCTTGATATGCATTGTTATACTTCGTATCAATAATGTTTGGACTACTTTTGGTCTCAAAATTTGTATGCACTGGCACAGGGGTTGTACGCATGAATCTTCCTCCTAGTTTATCGTTAGAGTGTACTCCTACCAGCGGTTTACCTCCAACTAGAGACCACAACAGTTCACCTGTCTGACGATTGACAGCATTCAAATTGCCTTCTACATCTATCGTTAGAAGCAAATTTGTGACATGAAAATCTTCTATTCGATAATAGTCGGTACTTGATATAAGACTGCCTATCTGGCTTTGAAAAGTTTCGGTGAAACCAGAAGGTCGTACCATTAGCTCTTTGTTTCTGTCGTCCAAACCTTTGTATTCAGATGAAGAGGTCAGACATAATGTGAATGAACAAGAGAACAAAAAGAATATGATCATTCTAAAAAGCATCACGCTATCTCGCCTAGCCATAGTCAAAGTGAAGTAGTTTTTATCCGATGATTTTGGTTGTTCTGGCTAGCACTCAGTACCTAAAAGGCATGGAAATTCATTGAAAATAATGATACGTATTTTAAAGTGATCAACCCTGGCACCTTCAGAGACGCAACATGTCGCGCTGTCATGATTAATTTTTGAGAATTGATATCATGTACGTTGGACAACAAGAAAGAAGCATACAGCAGGTGTGAACAGAAAAAACTTACAACATAAGGATGTCAGAAATAATATTAGAACTACTAGATTGGTTTCTCCAAATTATAATTGATATTTTCTTTCGGGAAGTTTCTGTAAGAGGATCTTTTAATTTTCCGTCATCTGGGCCAACGATTGTAGTCATTGCACCCCATGCAAATCAATATCTTGATGCTGCAATTTCAATTCATGCTGCTCATATGGTTTCTGGCAGACAAATTTTTATGATTGAGGCAGCTTCTTCTTATTACAGTAAATGGATGGGTCTATGGAGTAGATGGTCGGGAGCAATACCAGTTGAAAGACCACAGGATTACCTCAAACCTGCCAAGGGAATCGTTAGATATGAAAATTATTTAGATGATGAGCTAACAATAATTGGCGAAGGAACAGAATTTACTAAGGATTGTGAAAATAGTGGTTTATTGGGTGTCCCTGGTGGTAACGTGAAGATTGGAGAAGTTATAAGTGATACCAGGTTAAGATTGGCTGCCTCTATGAAAAAACAACAAGGAATCGATTCTTTAATCAAGGGTACGACATTCAAAACCGCTCGTAGAATCAATAATAGCGATCTCTTTCAAAAAGTTTTTGAAGAACTTTATTCGGGTAAGTGTATTGGTATTGCACCTGAAGGTGGTTCACATGATAGACCTGAATTGATGGAATTTAAACCAGGCGTTGCCCTAATGGCCCTTGGAACAGTAGCTAAGTACTCCGATACTGAAATTTTGATTGTTCCATGTGGACTCAACTACTTTCACCCAAACAAATTTAGATCCAGAGCGGTTTTAGAGTACGGTACTCCAATTATTGTGGATCAGGTTTGGGCAAGGGAATATAAGGATAATGCAAGGAAAACCGTTAATAAACTAATGGATGAAGTTACTAGTGCAATGAATATTGTAACTACTCAGGCACCTGATTATCAAACTCTTCAGGTTGTGCAAGCAGCCAGAAGGCTATATTCATACGGGCGTTTTGAGCGTCCTCCACTACCTGTTGTGGTTGAAATCAATAGAAATTTACTTACTGGTTACTATAAATTCAAAGATCACCCCAGAATCCAGCACTTGAAGAATTCTGTTCTTGCTTACAACTCAAAACTTAAAACTTTTGGTCTGAGAGATCATCAGGTGGAAACTGCAACTAATCGGAAAACTAGAAATTTTGTTTTGTTGATGGAAAGTGTTTTATCTTTAGTTTTTTATTCTATTTTAAGTCTTCCGGGAACTATTCTATTTTCTCCAATATTTATTGCCTGCTCGATTATTTCGAGGAAAAAGCAAAAAGCAGCTTTGGCTAAATCTGTTGTCAAAATTAAAGCAACTGACGTGCTTGCATCATGGAAAGTTTTGATTGCTCTGTTTATTACGCCTGTTTGTTATTTTACATACTCTACTCTGGGAACATATTTGATAATTTCCAATGATTTATTACCACATTTTGCGAAAAGGTACTTTGGAACTTTATTGATATTTTGCTGTTGTTGGGCAATTTTGGTAGGAACTACATATTCTGCCTTGAAAATGGGTGAAGTTGGCATGGATATTTACAAATCTATCAAACCGTTATTTCTATCTCTTGTGACATCAGCAGATGAACTTGAACAACTGAAAGAGGAGAGACAAAAGTTGTCAATGGAAGTAACTGAAGTCATTAACGAGTTTGGTCCAAAAGTTTTCAAAAAGTTCAATGAAGTCTATCTCAAAAGATCAGTTGAGGAGGTTAAATTGGAGCAAGAAGAGATTAAAGAAAGATCTAGATCTAGATCTAGATCTAGAGCTCGTTCTTGTTCTCGGTCTCGTTCACGTTCAAGATCTGTATCCACCCCACTAAGTAGGACCACTTCTAATCTTTCTGGATTTTCATCGTTTGATGGACAAAATGATACAGGGAAACTACCCAATTTACAGCATGTTTCAATTTTCTCAGATCATCTGCAACTTCCAGACACAAAAAGCATATCATCAAGTTTTGAGAATTTACAGTCATTAGATTCGTCATCTACAGGTGTTGAATTCAACACTTTAACTGATAAGATCAAACAAGCTGTTATTCAGAGAAACAGAGAGAATGAATTAGGTTCACAGAATAGCGAACAATGAGAGTTTTTTCATGGCATGAAGCAGCTTGCAAGAGAATACGTTGAACTTTAAGTATCTTTGGTTGACTCATAAATTTTTTACCTGTCGTAAAATTTAATGTGTAAAGTTATTAGCTTACTGAGCCTTTTGCATTCGCATTGATCTTAAGCATAACATCTTTCTGTTTGGTTATGATACGCTACAATTGAGGATCTTCAAAAGACCTGTCAAAGTTGAAAGACTATGCTGTTTATAACCGTGCTGTTGACATTTGGTACATTGCTAATTGTGATACCAATTGTTTTAAGACTTTTGAACCTACTTCCTCTGATTCTCATCGGTTGTTCTCTTCCGTTGCTTGGATGTTATATGATAACAAATTATTATACTTTCAAACCATATAGAATTTATCAGGACCGAGCTTATAATTTTGAGTTTTACACACGGGAAAATTGGAGAAAAAACTTTAAATATTTGGAAATTGTTGATTCATTACAGACTGAAGATCGCAAGCTTTATGCAGACAATTTTCTTATTAATGATACACTGAACACTCTCATAGATTTAATTATTGATAACTTTGTTTCTTCATGGTCAAGAAACATATATAATAGTAGTAGCTTTGATACCAGTGTACATCATGTGCTTAGTTTTAGTGTTAAAAGCTTAATAGAACGTTTCAACAAGATAGACTATCCTGCAGTTGTAGCAGTTAATCTTATTCCTATAATCAATGATCATATAAAGAATTTTATCTTTGCTAAAGAGCTCACTAAGGACAATGAATCATTGAATCTAAGTACAATAAATCCTGAAGAGCAACTGGTTCTCAATTTTAATAAAGGAAAATTACATTCAAGTTTACGTTTCAATTCGCCAAAAATGCAAGATGATGTGAAAACTCATTTGAGTTCTCTCATTGATAAAGTATTACCATTTTTGTTAGAATTTAATGAAATAACTACCAGATCATCTAGCGTCTTAGTTCGTGAGTTGCTAGCTTCTTGTGTTCTTTATCCCATTTGCCAGCTATTGTCAGATCCTGACTTTTTAAATCAGATTATTGTTGAAAATCTATCGAAACAAATCAAAGATCGAAATAGCGTCAAACAAATTAGAAGTATTTTGAGACAGCATTCAAAACAAGTTTCAAATCAAAATTTGAGCATTAATTTACTCAATTATAAACTTAATCCTTCATCATCACTAAAAGACTTTTTGGAAGTTGCAAACCTTCTTGAACACTCGAAGGATTTTGAGGCTATTCAAAAATTCAAAATCCTTTGTCTTCTACAAAAACACAGCTTCCAGAAGGGGAAAAAGATTGAGGAATCTCAAGATTTCAGCAAATACGTCAAAAGAATAGACACACTGTGCTATTTTATTGATTTCAAAATAAGAGGCGATACTGTTAACTGGAAATCATTTCAGTCAATTGATTTGGCAAGTTTTCCATACGAGAACTATCCAGAAATTAAAATTCCAGAAATTGCGCTTGAAAGTATAATATCGTCTCAATCAAGACTTAAATACTTTCAATTTTTTATGCAGCAAAGAGGTGAACGAAGGTCTCTGCTTGATTTTATTATTGAAACAGATAGTCTCAAAAACCCATTAGAGTATAATGCTGAAACTCCAATTCCTACGATCTCAACGCTTAGAGAAGATGAAGAAAGCAGTGATGAGGAAAATGGTGTTTTTGTTGATAAAAGTTTCTCCCAATCCAAAGAGATTATTAGTTTATTCAAAAGGTTTTTTGATTTGGCAATCATGAAAGTTCCGCCCAAAATATATTACAAAGTTAATGAGTATGTTGAAAGTAACCATAACGAGCCACTTTCGTACAATAGAGCTCGAAGAAATATGCTTAAGTTGCGATCTTACGAATATAATCGAATGATGAAAACTGATTTCAAAGCCTTCCAACAATCAGAAATGTGGACAAACATGATGATTGAGGAGCTGGGTAAAAGTCTCATCAATACCAAAACTGTTGACTTCAACACCGAAGACAGAAATACTGTTTTTATTTCAAAAACGATACAAAGACAGTCATATGGTGATCCTTTAGCTGTTTATCGGGAAAAGGAAGATATATGCAACTATGTTGATGTAAATCTTACCGGAAAGGTTAGCGATAAGGTTGTTCAGGCGGTTGAAGATGCTTTGAGTCAAATTGTAGATGACCAGAACCAACTGGAGATAACTGGAATCAGCGAACAGCACGAGAAAAAGAATTCAAGACTTGTAAGTGATGATGTAATGAGCGAATTGTTTGGAGCTGATAACAGTGGCTTATTCAGTGACGTTAATGACTCTTTCGAAGAGCCTCTCCTTACTTCGATCGATATAACTGAAATTAATAATTCACCAAATGAAGTTTCTGACCATGAATTTATATCAAATGACGAAATGATAAGTTCAGTGGATTGTTTACCTATTGCACCCAATGTGCTTGATCTGTCTAAAGAAATTTTATTATTGGAGGACGACATTTGTCGTCTCAAGGAGCAGACGCTGATTATCAACATGCTTCTGAATAAAGCAGAAGTAGTGAACAATATTCCTGAGTGTCACATTCTTCGAAAATCTATGTTAAGTTTGGAGAAAGAAATAAAACAGAAAAACATGCAAAAAGAGCAGCTAAAAGTACAGGAAGGTGAAAATAGTCTATACCAGAAGAGCGATGTTAAGATAACAAACTATGTAACAGTTAAAGATAAATCGGGGAGAGCTTTCGTTATGTATGCAATCAAAGTACTGCGTTACTCATCTTCAGATAAATCAGAGTGTATTGCCTCTTGGATTGTGACTAGACGATTCAATCAATTTTATGAACTACATAGACATTTGAAAGCAAAATACCCCGAAGTTCGCAAAATTGAGTTTCCTAAAAAGACCTTAATGGTTAAATTTTTACCTAGTGCAATGATCGAGGAACGTCAACAAACTTTAGGAAAGTACCTAGGAAATCTCATAACAATGAAGGATGTTTGTGCCGATCCACAGTTTCGAGCATTTTTGTCTAGCGAGACATTTGAATCAAACACTAATGGAGAGCAATCTTCTGCTTTTAAATCTTCCAACTCTATTGATGAATTATCAACCCAAGCTTTACTTCCTTTTATATCGCTAGTCGACAGAGAAACACCAGAAATTCCAGATACTGCGTCAGATGATATGATAGATCAAAATAGAGAAGAGGACACTGCAAGCATGAACAAACCGTCATTTACTAAACCGATATGCGATATGGTTATACTGTTATTCCAGCTATCCAAATCTACGAACTGGCTCAGAGGAAAGGGACTGATTTTACTATTCCAACAAATATTCGGCTCAACCATAGAGAAAACAATCAGAAAATTTGCTGATGGTAAGATATGCAACGAAGAGAGTGTTTCATTGATTTTGATGAGTTTAGTATCCAAGCTTTTTCCTGATGGTAACTTTAAGCAGAAATCACTACCAAGATCTCAATTTGAAAAAACCAACACTAAACATCAAGCGAAGACTCTTCTTGCATTATTTTTGAATGACACAGCAGCAAAAGTTTTTGGACGCAATGCTGCAAAGGAGGCCGCCGATCTTAGTTATTCAATCTTTCAAAACGAGTTTCTGAATAAGCAGCTGACTTTGAGTCTTATTGACGAAGTATTTATGTGTTTGTTTCCAGAACTCCGCCAACAATCAAACTAGAAAATGTTTAAGTCAAACTAAGGTTCAAGAAACACCCAAGATCTGTTTTTAACAAAAGAAGTTTTCTTCTATCGTTATTATATCTATATTTCGAACGCTTTCTGATCAAGCCTTTCAAGATTTTATGCTTATACTCCTCTCCTTCACAGAGACGTTCGAACTCATTTGGATATCTATGCACCGGGCCATTCATGTAATCTTTCTTCAGTTGTTGCTTGAATAATTTGGACAGCAAGAGACGTGCTTTGTCATCGTCATCGTCAAGTTGTGACGCTACATCCAACCAATCCATGCCCCTAACAGGAGATGTAAATCCCTTGGATGTAGGAAGTGATGATATCTTGCTCTCTGCTTTCACATACGCATCTATCATTCTATCAATAATAATATCTATTTTATTATAGACGCTTCTTTTCAAAACCGCATCTAAAATCAGATCAGTTGGATCTTTACGCTGTATAATAGTGTCACCAATCTTATGACTTTTTCTCTTGTGAGAAAGTTTTGCAATTTTCCTATTTATACTTTGTTCAAAGATGGCATCTATACACTCATTCATTTCTGAACATGCGTCAATTTTAGGATGCCAGAAACAAGTCATCGATAATTTTGGTGGTATTTTTTTCTGGTTGGAAACGTAGTTAACCTTAGCAAACCTTTCTGAGTACATCCTTTTGTTCAAAGCTTTTGCTTCACTACCCAGTGTAGCAAAGTTTGTGTCAAACATATAATCTCGTGGCGTTATTAACTCGTTAGAGGGCAAAGGCCATGCTGCAAATTCAAAACCGGGTATGTTTCTGTTTCTTGTCGATAGCAAATATACATTGTAAAGATGAAGTGGAAGATCAATAGTAAAGTCGATGTTTGCATCTTGTATTATATTAATGTATTTTTTTCTCTCTTCTGTAAGAGTAAGATTACAGAAGTTAACTTTTGGGGTATCCCATCCTTTATGATAATCACGAAAATAATTAATTACTCTTCTGAAAGCTTCTGTTTTTTCAACCCTATCATTAAAATTAGAGATTGATATATTAGGAAGCAAAAGATCTTTGCATTCCTTGTTAGAAGTTAACTTGCTCAAAAAGTAAGGAGGTAAACCTGACCTCGATATAGATGATGACATTCGCCTAGAAAACATCCCAGCCATGTACTCAGAACTCTGTACTGTAAATGGGTGATCGCACGACGTATTGAGATTCACGCTTGAAATAGCATTATTTCTTTTAACGCTACTTGAACCAATCCACTTCTCTGAATCTGAATCAGACAATTGATGTGTTGAGAAACTATTTTCATTTTCAAAACTTACTGTTTTCCCTTCAATATTATTGCCAGACATACCTGCTCGTATTCAAAAATATGCTGGATATACAGCCTAAAAGACTGTGTTATAAAAGAGATTAGTTGTTAAAAAATCAAGGCTTGGAATAAGGTTGCAGGATCAGTTAATAATGTACAAAATTTAAATTTCATGATGGTTAATGTCAATTTTTTGAAGATCGCGGCAAGCTCCATTCTTCAAATTACAATAAAACTGAGAGAAAAGAAGTTTAGTGGTCTTTAGATGTGCACTCTCTTTGGAAAACAAAAAAGCAATACGATGCCAACTTTGGAAGAGATAGAGGACTACAATGACATTGACAATATGGATATGGATATTGCTGAGTTTGATCCAGATTTAGTTACACCCATCGCCCCAGCAAAACCAAAAGTTCAAGTAGCTAAGTCCTACGATGATGAAATTCAACTTCCTATTAGTGAATCATTTAAAAACATGAGTTTGAAGCCACCGCAGAATGAAGAAGATTTGAGAAGAAAACCTGGAATGAAAATGTATGATAGTATGACAGACGATGAAAGAAGAGAGTTCAAGGCGATGCAAGTAGTGTATCCATGCTATTTTGATAAGTATAGGTCAGTAAAGCAAGGGAGAAGAGTGCCTATTTCAAGCGCTGTTAAGAATCCATTAGCCAAAAGTATATTAGATGCATGCAAGATATTAAGAATCCCTGCAGTATTCGAACCAGAGAAAACTCATCCACAGGATTGGGGTAATCCTGGTCGTGTAAGGCTTGGCTTGAGATTTGAAGGTGAATCTACTCATCCAGTATTGAAATCAAAAAGAGAAGCACTCCTAGC
The DNA here is from genome assembly GCA_030563965.1 of Pichia cactophila. Taxonomy (NCBI): domain Eukaryota; kingdom Fungi; phylum Ascomycota; class Pichiomycetes; order Pichiales; family Pichiaceae; genus Pichia; species Pichia cactophila. The sequence goes on from JAJMKU010000001.1 coordinate 76,679, forward strand.
TATAGCTGAATATTTGAAAACACATCCTACTACACTTGAAAGTGTCAAAGATTTACCAGGACCTCCTGAATTGATGAACGGTACTTGGCAACCATCAGAAATTCCTAAAGTAAAAGGCTTCAAAATGAATTCTATAGTCCCATTACATTCTTACTTTACTATGAAACATCCTGAAACTGCAGGTGCATACTTTAAGACGAAAACAAATGACAAACCTATTGAACCGAAAAAGTTCAAGCAAAAAATTCAAAGAATCAGAGGCTAGACTTCTTATATAATGTAAATTCTTATATAGCATTCTCAACTAATTACATAAGGGATCGCATCCGTTACTTTGGAACATATTGTTTTCTATAATCTAGAATTGCGTTCATTTGTTGTTCACTTAATTTTTCTTTCAACACGTCAATAATATCATCAAAACAAACGATAGAAAACACCGGAACTCCGTATCTTTGAGAAACAATTTTAGTTGCACATTCATTAGAATCTTTCGTAGTTTCCATTCTATCTAAAGCAATGATTGTTCCGATTGTAATACCTCCTTCTGCTTCGATAATACCGAATGCTTCGTTGATAGCAGTACCTGCAGTCATAACATCATCAATAATTAACACCTTTTTCCCTTTTAATTGACAGCCGACAATAGACCCACCTTCACCATGATCTTTCTTTTCCTTTCTGTTGAATGAATAACCAATGTTGGAGTATTTTTCACCACCAATTTCGTAAAGCTTTGTTACTGTGATTGCACAGAGTGGAATTCCTTTATAGGCAGGGCCAAAAAGAATATCAAACTCAATACCTGAGTTAATAATCGCTTTTGCATAAGCTTCAGCTAACGTATTCAAAGTTTTAGCTGTGTTGAATAAACCCATATTGAAAAAATAGGGGGAGATCCTTCCACTTTTTAAAGTGAATGTACCAAACTTAAGAGCTTCAGAATCTAGTGCAGCCTGTAGAAAATCTTGCTTATATGACATATTTTTTTTGTGATGCTAATAATGATAGATTTATGTGGTTAAGCTAGAATTGCAAATATTCTAAAAAAATGGAATAGTATGTACTGATTAAAAAAAAAGACAGTTTTTGAGGATCTTTGAGTTTATAATTTTATTAATATTATGTCAAAGTTACGGGAACTCTTTTCTATCTCGGGTTATCTAGGCAACTGAAGGTAACTGCTCCAGATTATGAGTACAAATTCAAACGATACCGATGTACCGTCTTCAACTGCTACAGCAATATTGAGTATATTGCAAAATATATCAATTTCACCACCCAATTCAAACGATAAAACACTTCTAGGATATCCGTACAGGCCGTCAATCGGTAGTGGCAGTCCAAATAGATTGCAAATTCATCATCATTCAGTACCAAAATCCATTATACCTAAAAGAAAATTATCATCGTCTGGTTCATTTGATGGATTAGGCAGTTTAGCAAGTGACAATAGTAATAATAATAGCAGTAATCATCATCACCATAAGAAACATTTAGTGTATTTACGTGGTTACAATAAGATCCCTTCAGTTCGTGCAGTAGCATCGCCGCTATCGAGATCTTTCTTAATCAAAAGACTTCTCACATATTCCGTCTTCAATTGGTCTATTTCAGATCCGGCGTTGTCGCCACTTATTTGTGCAACTCAAGGATGGAAATGCCATCCTGTACGAAAGAATGAACTACATTGTACGTCATGTCATGCAGGAATGATTGTGAAGGTACCAGATCAACCTGAACTAATCGCAACTAAAGTAAACCCAATTTTTAATAATCAACATCACACGGACAATTATGATAATATTTTGAATAATACAGATAAATATGACTCCCCATTCGAATTTAAGTTTTTGGAAGATGATTTAGATGGTAATGAAATTAGTGATAATCTACATGTTTATGAAACCATTGTAAATTCTTATGTCAACCGGTTATCAACGGATCATTATCCAACGTGTTCATTTCTTCCATTACTTCCTTTATCTCCGAAAGATGAGAATTACTATCTATCAGTGAAAGATATTTCCAGAGAAGTTCCAAGGTTCAATAATCGACTTTCTATTATGATAAAACATAAAGATGTACTTACGGGCAAGAATTTCCAAAGCCAGATATTGCAACAAGATGAAAAGAATTTTTTATTATTATATTTGAAAAGATTTGAGGTTCAAGATCAAATGGATGTTGATAACGAAGAACCATCACTTGACGTAATATTGCCAGCTCTATTGGGTTGGGAATTGAAAATACAGAATTTTCATAATGATATGTTCCTACTTCTCAAATGTGAATGTTGTACAAGAAGAATTCTCCTTACCACTTATAATAAGGATAGTACGAAATTTAACGATATAGAAGAACTTAAACCTTGTCCACATAAAGCAGAAATACCCGCAAGGGAACAACGTACTGAATTTGACGAAGCTACTAAAATCGATCAATACCATATGTACGAAACAGATGAATATGAATATGAAGATGAAGAAGAAGATGAACGTATTCATCTTGAAAACGAGCATGACTCTTGGTGTTGCATGCGGAAGGGCTGGAGAATCGTTCTCGAGGGATTACGTAGTATATAGCTGACTGAACTCACAGGCCCAACAAGGATTCCCTTTGAATAGATTGTAGTATAGTTCTAGTATATTAATATTTGATATTAGCTCGTTGCGCTCGTAAAAAGAAACTCGGCTTAAATTAATTATATATAAATTGTTGGCTAACAGAATAAATTTTATTAAATTAATTAATTTGTGATCCGATAATTTTTCTCGCCTGAACTTTTAAAAATGCATGATATTATGTTTTTCCACCCTCACGGACTAGCCTCGTTTGACCTTAGTCATTTTGTTTATATATAGAATCTGTTTGTTCTATTCTCTTCTTTTGTTTCTCTTTTATTCTTTACTATTAGTAAACTCCGAAGAGATGCCATCCTTGCCATTATTCTCGAAAACAACTGTTGAAGCCCACAATACTGAATCGGATTGTTGGGTCACATTATTCAATCGTAAAGTTTACAATGTTACAAGTTTTTTAGAAGAACATCCTGCTGGTCCTGAACTCATTATGGAATATGCTGGTAAGGATATTACAAAAATTTTAGCAGATCCAGAGTCACATGTACACTCTGAAAGTGCTTATGAAATGCTTGATGATGGTATGCTTGTTGGATATCTCGCTACTGAGGAAGAAGAAGAGGAATTATTAGCAAAACATAAGGATATAAAATTAAAGCCAGAATATGATGTTGATGGGTTAAGAGTTGCTGATTTAACAGAATTTGGTGATATTCCTGACGATTTATTACATTTAAAAACAGATCATAATGAAGATTATAAGAAACATAAATTTTTGGATTTGGATAAACCATTAATTATGCAAGTTTTACGTTCAAATTGGACAAGAGATTTTTATATTGATCAAATTCATAGACCAAGACATTATGGTAAAGGTTCGGCTCAATTATTTGGTAACTTTTTAGAACCGTTATCTTTAACACCATGGTGGGTTGTTCCAACCTTATGGATTCCAGTTGATATGTACATTCTATATGTTGCTGCAACTCATCTTCATCCACTTGTTACTTTTGCCTTTTGGTCTTTAGGATTATTTGCTTGGACATTGATTGAATATTGTATGCATAGATTTTTATTTCATTTAGATGATAATTTACCAGAGAACAATATTGCATTTACTTTACATTTTTTAATGCATGGTGTTCATCATTATTTACCAATGGATAAAATGAGATTAGTCATGCCACCAACTTTGTTTGTTCTTTTAGCATATCCATTCTATAAATTGATCTACGGAATTTTCCCATTTTATATTGCATGTGCTGGTTGGGCTGGGGGATTCCTTGGATACATTATGTATGATGTTACTCATTATTCTTTACATCATAAAAATTTACCAAGTTATGTTCAGAAATTGAAAAAATATCATTTAGAACATCATTATAAGAATTACAGATTAGGTTTTGGTGTTACTTCAATGTTTTGGGATCAAGTTTTCCATACTTATTTACACAGTGAAGATGTTTATCAAAAGGAAAATTAAAAATCAAATCAAAAAAAATCATGTTATTATTAATTGAAATCTTTACTATCGAATTATTTTACATTTATAAATTATTTTGTATCTAATGTTATAAAAGAACAGCAATTTATTGAAAAAAAAAGGATCAACTCTTTTCTGTCTATTTACAAACCTTAAATGGAATTATATATAAATACCTATTAAAACCATTTACTACTTTTCTTTTCAAAATTTGAAGAATTCTCAATTTTCTTACCAAGACCATACTTTGTTAACATTCCCTTTATATCACCAAAAGATTCTCTATCTCCTTGAACAACAATTGTGGGTTCAGAAGAAGTAAATATTTTTTCAGCAATATTAATAACATCATTTCTATTAACATTGTTAATTTTTTCACACATTTCTAAAACGTCAATTCTTTTACCATAAATTTGTACTTGTCTACCCATATCTTCTAATTGAACCATTTTACTCTCTAAATTCATCATTAAACTTGATTTTAATTGATTTTTAGCCCTTGTAACTTCTTGTTCCGAAATTCCACCTTTACCAATATCCTTACTCATTAATAAATTTAATTCATAACCAATTAATTCTGCCATTACTCTATTTGCCTGTGGAACGCATGCCAATGAAATTCCAAATAATCCGGAATCTGTAAAATTATGAATAAAACTTTTACAATTTTCAACAAAACCATACTGATTTAAAACTCTAGTATATGCCCTTGAATACATACCTTTACCTGGTCCACCAGCACTAAAAGATCCACCACCACCTATTAACATTTGTAAAACAGCCAATTTATAAATATCATTTGATTCAATACTTAAACCTTCAAATCCTACATGAATATGATGAAATTCTTCACCTCTATAATTTAATCCTTCAGGAATTGGTAAAGAAAATTCACCACCTGTATATAATGCCTTCTCTTTCATAATTTTTTCTGAATTATTTGATCTAAAATCAGAAAGATAGGTTTCAATCAATTTTGAAGCTTTATCAAATTCAACACCTGAAAATGCAATAACTAGATTTTCAGGATTATAGAATAATTTCCTATATTTAATCAAAGAGTCTCTATTTATTTTTGATAATTTATCAAATGGACATAAGAGTGGATTACCAAGATTAGAATTATTATAAGCAACTTGTTGAAAAATTTCAGGTAAAATTAAATCACTTTGATTCCAAATTTCATTTAATTCATATTCAGTACCTAATAATTGTTCATCTAATTCAGATTTTAAAATTTTTGGCTTTGTAACAGTTTCACTCAATATACTAAACATTTTATCAACATCATCATTAAAAGTACTTGCTTGATAAATCATTGATTCTCTTGAGGAAGAACACATATAATTACCACCAAGTTTATTTAATTGTTCATTAATTTCATCTAATGTGAAATTTTCAGTTGATTTAAATGACATTTTATCCATTATATGAGAACAACCAGTTAAATTATAGGTTTTCTCATATCTTGAACCTGCATTAACATAAAAACCGATTGCTGAAAAATAAGAAGGTGTTGGATCCACAGCTAATTTAATTCCATTTGATAATGTATTAATAATTACAGGTGATGGTGAAGTTGTTGCAAATTTTCTTATGGAAGAATTATTTAAAATAAACTTGGATTTAGATTTAAGTGATAGCATTTCTATAGTTTTTTTTTTCTATTTTATACCAAAGGCAATATAGAATTGACCTTTAATTTGTACTTTTACTTCTCAAGTTCTTTCAAAGCATTAACAAGTCGCGCCTCAGATTTTTTCACTTTATCAATTGATGTTGCAAGTTGAGCCGTACCTTGTAAATCCATTTTTAGACGAGATGCAATTGAATTAAAAGTATGTTCAGCTGCATGATGTAAATTTAATGCAGGAGAAATTGGTAATGGTGTATGTTGAGATAAAGTACGTGTCCAAGAAAGTGTAGAAGTTGTTGTATGAGATGTAGTATTTTGTGTAGAATTCATTGCCTGAAGAAAGAAAAAAAATTGAAGAAGGGGGGGGGGGTTAGAAATTGTATTGGGAGCGATTAAGTAGTACAAAGTTTTAGTATGTGATAACATATATACTCGATTAGTAAAAACTTCAGATCTAATTTAATTACAAAATCAATTATTAATTAACAACTTTGATATTATCATCATTTTGATATTGTTTCAAATTTTTCAATTCAATTTGCTCATAATGTTTTGCAATTAATTTTCGAAGTTGACCTGGAGATAATTGAAATGGATTTAGCTTTTTATCCCATTTCATTTTCTCATAATCATCACCATATTTAGCAATTAGTTTTTCACATCTTCGAACATCTAATTCATTAAGCCAATGTATTTCTTTTTTCTTTGGTAATTTAGAAAGTTCTTCTAATTCTGCAATAACTTGTTTTGCTTCAGAATTTTCATCATCAGTAATATTAATGTTATTATTAGTCTCATTATCTATTTTTTTAGTACCATAAATAATTTCAATTATATTACCATTTTCATCTTTTTTCATTTTTGCTGTACCTTCAAGAATATTAGCAGGATCATATGGATCAAAATTATGATTATTGTTGATTCTATCATCAAAATCATCATTATCATCAGATTCTAATAAATTTTCTTCCATATTATTATGTTGAATTTGTTTTATTTTAATTTTTTTCTCTTCACCACCAGATTGTGCTGATAATTTAAATGTTAATCCTAATTTTTTATAATTTTGAGCAGGTGTAAGATCTTTATCCCAATGTTTTGCAATAACAGGATTTGATTTTGGATTGTATTTCCCTCTATTTTTGTTTTTACTGGTGCGGACTTTAGCCACACCAGAACGTTTCATTTTTCTTTTTCTTACCGATACCATATTATTGATTAAGTAATAGTTTGCTTTATTAATAAGTTTATAATAGCCTGTAATTGTTGAAGAAAAATTTCAAGAAAATATTATACGTACAGCCTAAATTAAGTGCAAGAAATATTTTTTTTTCAAATTGAAAGCGCGAAGCATCAAAGATGAGAATATTGATTGTGTTATCAAATGTGCAAATTTAATACTACAAATTAGTGTTTCAATAATTTTATTTGATTGTCTGTCTGATCAGTCTTTTTTATAATTCTGATCATGAGTTCCAATTAGTCAAAAAGTAATAAGTCATTTACCGTAACACAGTTAACTCCTTATTAAGCTCAGTGGTCACGTGCATGTGGTGAAACGATAAATTATAGCGCGCAAGCTTGAAAAAAATTTCAATTGCATTTTATGGTGTTTTCTAGCAAGGAAAAGTCGATGCCAGAATAGAAGCTAGTGTAGAAACGTCTGGCAAAACTGTTTGCAATATTCACTTGTTTTTTCCACTTCCTGTGACCGAATTTTCTAGAATATGACAATATATTAAACTCTTTGGTCTATAAAAGGACCATTTTTCTCTTCCATATCCAAGTGTAATTTACGATTATCTAAACAGAGCCTTTTGTAGTAGGAGTGAGCGGTAAGAATTTGAAAGAGATACGATATGCTTTTGAATAGATGGTTATAAATACATGAAATCAAATGTTTTTGATCATGGAAACAACATCATAATAAGCTGTTGTGTATTCTATATAGCAAGGAAAGGGATCTTACTGTTTGAACGATGGATTTGCTCTGAAATTGGATGCACATGACGCGTATGCACAAAATGCGACGCGTCGCCAAGGTCTAGCTAGGTCTGGAAAACTGCAAAGACGACTTCAGGGGGAGACTTGGGCCCGGACGATCCGGTGGGGAGGGGCGGAGCACTAAACAAGGCCCAGTCTTTTACCAATGGCCCTTCAATCAGTTACAATACAGATAGGCCCCTAACGGAAACTTTAAGGAGAAGCCAATGAGAAGATGGCTGGGGTAAAACTAGTGGGAAAATAAGTACACAGTGCGACAGTGTTGTGTGGTCCCATCCAGAGTTTTAGTTGAATTGGAGTAACGAGCCTCCTTGCCGATGGAAGCTGGAAGAACTTTCCCGTCTCCAGTTCCGTCGGAACAGTCTGTTCTCTGTCTCCTCTCCAAATTTTTCTCCCAACCCCCCCTCTCTCCTCCCCCCAAGAATTTCGCGATTCTTCCTTCTATCACCGGCGTTCCGACGGAATTACCCCCCAAAAAATGGAAAAACAAGTCTCAACCCTATAAAAATCAACACTTGCCAATTCAGGAAATCCTGCCTTAAGAAGTTTCCCAAATTCCATCGGTTCAGAGTTCTCAGTTAACGCTCAAATTTCTTCTCTCAATCTCACAGTCTGCATAACTCTTTCACTCCGCAGAGCAAACGCAATAAATACTTTATCAATCAAAGTTACTCATTGTGCATTCTATTTTATCAACTGGATTCATCAAATCTATCCATTTTTTCAAAAGGAGATAAATTAACTTTTCATATCGATAAAAAGAAACTCAACTTTTGGGTTAGGTCATTTTATTAAAAATTTAAACTTAAATTTCCCTTTAACCCAATTCCTATTTCTAACTCTTATTAAAGGTTTCCCAAAATCAATATTTCTATTATTATACTTTCCAAAGTAATTAATAGATATAATCTTTACATATAGTTAGTTACTTATCATCCATCCTCACAAAGATTGTTTCTTCTTTTTGGAAAGGCTACTCACTCACCATACAATAAACTAATCACATTATAAGTCAATACTAATCATTCATCAGAAAAACGCAAAGAAATCAATCTAGAAATCTTTATATCCTTTATCATTCCAAGTTCAACAATCTTATCCTTGATTGCAACTCTTTAAATCTTCAAAGCAAAAATTACCTCACGAATAAAAATCAGATCTTATAAAAGACCATCATATCATTCAAAACATTCACGTCATTCTTCTCAAATGAGTGATAAATGTATGATTGATTCTTCTGATGATAATTCTTCTTCATCTTTAACTTCTTCTATATCTTCATTAAGTGTTGGATCAGATGCAACAGTTTCTTCTCATGATTCTTCCATTTTGGATCCTCCTCTTGCGGCTATAGTCGAAGATACTGCTGAAGATGAAATTAATGATTATCCTAATCATATCAAACAAACTTCAAATTATAGTGATAGTTCTTCCGTTGATGATGATATCGATAATTTAATAACTAAATTCCCAGAAAAGCTATCTCTTGATGATAAAAATAATTTCAATAATATAAATAATATCAATAATATCTCTATCGATAATGATGACTATCGTAATACTTCTGGTAAGTATGAATTAGGTCCTCATCAACCGAAAAATCAAAGAGATATTGATAAACGTTCAATTTATGTTTCAAATATACCTTTTAAAATTTCCCCCTGGAAATTAAAACAACTCTTTTCCGAAGGAACAGATGCTATTAAAGGTTGTGGTGAAAAATCAGTTAATAGAGTTACTATCCTTTGTGATAGGTATACAGGATTACCGAAAGGTTATGCTTATATTGAACTTGCTGATGAGGAAGCCGTTAATAATGCTCTAAACTTTAATGGTATCGAAGTTGATGGTAGAATTATAGGAGTCGTTCGTAAAAGAACAAACGTGCCATATATTAATGAACCTTCAAAAAATAGCAATAGCAATAGCAATAGCAATAACAATAGCAATAACAATAGCAATAATATTAATACGAATCCTTATCATATAAGGAGAAAAGATAATAACAATCCCATTTATAATGGAAATAGACATGTCAATCGACATGTTCGTAACGATAACAATAATGATAACATAAACAATAATAATGATAACAATGATTTTAATAAAGTCATAAATTCAAACAACAATGAGAACAATAAAAATTACTCAAGGGATAACATAATACAGGATAATAAAAATAATAGATCAAATAAAAATTTCAATACCAATAATTACAGTAACAATAACACCGGTTTTAATAAATATAAAAAAAATTCTTCAAATTTGACTCCGCATAGTAATAGTAACTATGTCTTTATGAATGGTCAAGGTAGGGTAAACAATAACAAAGGTCAATATAATTATCGTGGATATCAAAAGGGTAATAGTAATAATAATAATAATTATGGAAAAATTAGAAATATATCAAATGGTAGCAATTTTCAATTACCTTCAAAACCTTCAAAATTAATCATTGATAATAATCATTATTTAACCCCATCTTCACGTGTGGGCGTGTATAATAACATAAATGATGATTAATTTTCTAATTTCTATCTATCACCATCTCCACCTTTCCCCCCCTTTTTAATTCATTTCGTATAGTTATTTACAGTTGGATGTCAAAATCATTTCATGCTTTTGTTGTAATTAGTAATTTAACAATTAACCGATTAATTCTAAAATATTTCTATTATACAAATTCAAAATAAAACATAAAATTATCAAAATAGCCAGACCCAAAAAAATATCCAAAAAATAATCGTTATAAATCCTAACCAAATTTTCCAACTAACTCCACTTTTTTCAACAAATAATCTCATTCTATTCATATTCCATTTGATTTTCTCACTAGTTAACCCCATATCTTCACTAAATTCAACAATTGTCTTCTTTGATTTATTAATTTCTTCACCCATAGCTAATGATAAATCCTTTAATGCAGTTAATTTATATTTCATCTCATTCATCGTCTCATCTCCTTGTTCTTCTAACTGTGCCATTGTCGATGCCTTAACAGAATATGATGGTAATGTACTCTTTTCATATGGACTACTTAATTTTGGTATTACATTGGATATAGGTGATGGACTCTTTGATAAATCTTCAGCTGAAAATAATGCTTGTCTGTCCCTTTGATGTGCTTTAGCTGAATATCTACTTGTACTCATCGTTAATCAATGATAATCTATCTCAAAATAGTTTCCGATGTTCAATTCATTCCACTCTTCAAGTGATGTGGAATAATAGGTATTTTTAGACACGAAATCAACTGCTGTGCATTGTACAATGAGATTCACTGAAAAAATCAACAAATTCGCGTCCTCATTGACAAATTCCTTTCAACAACTTATAATCGTTCTATCAACACTTGTCAAAAAGCATTTTACTTACGTGATTAAGCAAATATGAATCTTAAAGCACTTCGTTTACAACTTAACAATGCTCTTACAATGGCAATGGTAATCGCCAATGCTTTTGCTGTTTGGAAAGGTTTAGCAGTATTCACAAATTCTGCATCTCCTTTGGTGGTTGTCCTTTCAGGATCAATGGAACCAGCATTTCAAAGAGGTGATATACTTTTCTTATGGAATAGAGATCAATATATTGATATTGGAGATATTGTTGTTTATAATGCACCACAAAGAGATATTCCAATCGTTCATAGAGTAGTTAGAGAACATATTGTTGATGGTGATCAATATTTACTTACAAAAGGTGACAATAATGATCGTGATGATTTGCCCCTTTATGGATATGGTAAAACCTACCTGAATCGAGAAAAAGATATTGTTGGTAATGTTAAAGCTTATTTACCGAAAATAGGTTACGTTACGATTCTAATAACAGAAAACGTCTACTTTAAATATGCAATGTTTGGGTTTTTAGCAATATCGGCATTGTTTACCCAAGAATGACCTTATTAATAGTTTTCCTTTCTACCTACGTAATGAAATCCTCGTTCTCTTATCCCTATCATTTGAGTGAAAATCTGCTTCCTCAGCGGTTCTCTTAACAGATGTAGTTACATTCTGTTTCATCATTTGATAAACTGTACTCAAATCCATGTCACTCATTTGATTTATTTCAGGTTTATTACTTCTGTGCATTAATTTGATGAATTGTGATTCTTCAAGATCCGTCACTTTTTTGTTAAAATTAATCAATTGTTGTTTGAAAAGTCCAATCTTTTCACGTAATTTCTCATTTGCAGCATCAATTAAATCCCAATAAAAATCAATTGGAGATGACCCCCTGTGTCCACAAAGTTCAATAAACTCAGGATATTTTTTGACAACATTGACAAATTCAAACCATTTCGTTTGACTGTGAATTTTCAATTCCCCACTTTCTTGTAAACTATTCAGCAATTTTTTAAATGTTGCTCTAGCCTTCCTATCAACACTATAATTAAGTTTCTTTTCATGGTCAAATACTTCCTTCTGTTTTTGCTCCAAATATTCTATTACTTTTTCAAATGTTGAAAGTATATCATCTTTACTCAAATTTTTGTATCTTTCCTCATATTTATCAACCAACTTGGTAAATTCATCACTAAGTGTAACTTCTGCCGTCATTTCTCTTTCTAAATTTACAATATCTTTTTCTTTTATAAGTTTGTTGTTTTCATCCCTTTGTTCCCTCAAGGAATTCACGTACTCATTGAAAAACTCCTCTCTAATCTCAGCAGGAATATCGCTAAATGCATCATCATTGTTTTTACTGAAAGTAACCCACCGAGAATAATATTTCACATTGGAATCCTTTAAAAACTGAAGATATCTATCACGATTGGTATCCTTAAACAACTTCAGCTCTGATTCTCTTTTTTTATGAACAAATTCATCAAAAATAGTCTTTTTTGTCAACGGATTATTCAACTCCCAATATCGTTTATCTTTAACAAACTTTACTATAATATCCTCAAATTTAGAGTCAGAAGGAATATCTGCTTCATGCAACATACTTAAAAAATCAGCTTCCTTCTCAGCCTCTGACTTCTTCGGTGCTTCATCACTTTCGATTTTCTCAGCTTCAGTTGAAATCCCTAAAATTTCATTCATTCGACTGAAACTACTTTCTTCGTGATTTTCTGTCATATCATTGCTATTCACTATTCCTTCAGGGACATCTTCTCCGTTGACTTCTTTTTCAACATTTTCTTCTTTCACAGTTTCATCTGCTACGACATCATCTGTTGCAATATCATTATCTGGTACCCCCTTCACTTCAGCTTCTGACAAATCATAACCAAAGACAGACCTCAAATCTTTCATAACATTCACAGGAACATCCCACACACTTTGCCCCGCATTGTTGTAAAAATACATCAAACCATCATCGGCAATGGCTTTACTCCATCCATGTCTGGCTAACACATCATCTAACATTTTCTCTGGAAATTCCCATTGCGTTACTCCATATATGCTATCATAATAATACGGCCTTTTACTGGCCGAATCAATCAATCTTTGCCATGCCATGACTCCTTGTTAGACGCAGATATAACTTAGTTGAAAATGTTTTATCAGCTCAAACTTATTTTCATGTGATATTGTAGCTTTTTCACGTGATCTGTTAATAATCATAGAACGTTTTACAAAGAGCTAGCGCCTAGCTGAATCGAGCTTGTTCTGCCCGCGATCTCTAAACCAAAGATGCCTTTCAATACCAACCACTGAACCCGACATTTAAAAGATTACGGAAATCAACAACTATCCTTGGGTACAGAAAATGTCTCAATCTCTTAAACCTTATCTTACCGCTGTGCGTCATTCACTCAATTCTGCTCTTTGTTTACAAGATTTCAGCTCACAATTGGTTGAACGTCATAATTATCCTGAAATTGAGAACAAGCGTACCCCAGAAATCTTACTAAATCCATTACACATATGTCGTAACGAAAGTGAACGTGTATTGATAGAGCCATCAATTAATTCTATTAGAGTATCTATCAAAATCAAACAAAGTGATGAAATTGAAGAGATTTTAGTTGATAAATTTACTAGGTTTCTAACTAAAAGAGCTGAAAACTTTCTCATTTTGAGACGTGTTCCTGTTGCAGGATACGATATTAGTTTTCTATTGACTAATTTACATCAGGAAGAGATGATGAAACAAAAGTTAGTGGATTTTATTATTGAGTTCATGGAAGACGTCGATAAGGAAATAAGTGAAATGAAACTATTCTTGAACGCAAGGGCAAGATTCGTTGCAGAAGCATACTTGAACTTATTCGATTAGACTCTTTATTTTTTACCCTTATCTTTGTTAAATTATGTAAAGTAAAAATACGACTAAAAACAGAAAAATACCAAAAACTCAATCAAACCCACTCTTTCTTTCATTTGAACTGGTCTTATATATGATACTACAAACCAACAAAATCAATACAGCAATGCAAATATGTAGAACTCTAACAAGGTTATTTCCAAGCCTGCAGAAAACACCATTGAGTAAGAAATCCGCTGATAAATTCAAACCAACGATGATGAGTTCTATAAATTTCAAAAACATCCACAGGCTAAACCTTTTAAAATACCACCACAATCCTTCTGATGAACTCCTTTATTATCTTCAAGGACTTTAACATTCAATTCAACAATAACTCCATTTTCATTGGAATGATCCCATTCAATCCATTGCAATATTCGGTTTCCATACACTTTAAAACTACCATGAGATACTGTAATCTTGTAGTTACCATTATGATAATGATACAAAGGTAATGTTATAATATCAGGAAAACATTCACCTTTTGATTTTCGACTCAGAACTTTTAATTCAAACCCTTTAGTCTTGTGATCAAACTGACAGTATCTAACAATTCCATTCACGAGTTGGGGTGACGGCCTTATGATTGCATTTACCGCTCTTACACCATCTGACAGATCAATCGCATTGATATTACCACCATAAAAGTGATGAGTCGATTCCTCTAACAATGTTTTCGATAAAGAATCACTGGAATGTTCTGATGAAGATTCAGCCAAAAAATCATCTTCATTTGAAGTACCTGTTCGAGGAACCTCATTATTTATTGGAGAGTTACGTTTCAGCCATTCAGAATAAGTAGGTGAATCCTGAAAGCTATAATCTTTGCTATTGTCTTTTGACCATATGGAGAAATCTTCAAGATTCCAATAGTCACCCCATTCATGAGTGTTTGATGGATTGTAGCACCAATATGTAAAATTGATTTGTTCATTCTCCAATGCAGTCATGATAGCATCGTTTGCTGCCTCCTGTGAATCAAACTTACCACTTTTGTATGCTTCTTTATTGTCCATATTGAAAGGCATACCAGTTTCAGTAAATATGACAGGTATATCTTCTCCACAATTTTCATTACTTTCTTCAACCATGTTCTTTAATTGAGCACGAATTGATTTTCTTATATTTTTCTCTCCAAAATTCAAACCAAATATGGGATTTATATACTTTCCACGCATTATCCCTAATGTATCAACGTTGAACAGTCTGTTCCATTTTTGAAACATCAATGACATCCCATCATAATAATGCAATGCAATTGCTGTTTTGTTGTCTACATATTTGGATTTTTTTTCAATAATTGGCGGTACTTGTAATACAGGAGGTTGCATTATTAACAATATATTATTATCAATCTTCCTCATCTCATTTCGAAACAATTCCCAAAAGTCTAAAAACACTGTGTTGTTGAATTTGGAGCTATCAAAGTATCTTCCCGTATCTGGATGTGCTCTAAAATAGAATGGTTTTTTCAAATCTCCACTAGAAATATCCCAAATACCATGTTGAGCAAAAATGCACTCACCTAGCTTCCACTCTGATGATCTATTAAAGCCGTAATGTTCGTCCTTATCTTCACCTGGTTGAATCCACGCTTTCACTCCTTCCGGATCTATCCATCTTGATCCATTTTTTGTAGGACCAAACACAGACAAGGAGTAAGTATCAACTTGTTGTGGTAATCCCATACCTAATCTAAATGACTGAATTGGAGTTGGAGATTCATCTAATTTAAGTTCTTGAGTCGGAGAATATGTGCTCAAATCTTCATGACCAAATAAACCCGAATTGGGCTCATTCATACTTTCAATACCCAATAAACATGTATCAAATATTTCTGGTATATTTTTTTTGAAGTGATTCATGAGGAAAGCAAATGCATTGACAAAATGTGACTGCAAATAAGTTTGAATGTTGACTCCATTGATATTTGCTTTTGGTAAAAATATCTCACCACTAAAAAACATTGTAAACATTACCTCAGAAGCAAGCCTATGATAGTTTGTCGCCCACACCATTTTTGTGTAAAGTTCTGGATCTTCGGCATAATGGTGCAATTTACAGGCCAATGTCTTTTCAAAATGGCGTGGCTCCAATCCAGCAGCATACAAAGTCCACGCCGGTGCCCCAGAACCACCACAGAATCTAGCCCATACGTCTTGATGAGGATCAATGAAAACATATAACCCACCCACTTCTTCAACTATTTTTAAAAGCTTTGTTAGGTAATCAATATATTCCATATCGTAAATTCCTGGTCCTTTATGTTCCAAAGCTTCCCATGTTGTTACGAACCTAATTGTGTTGAAACCACATTGTTTTATTCTTGAAAGATGTTCATAGGCGGTGTTTGCAGGAAACGGTTTGTTGGTGAAAGATATGTCATCTGCGTTGTCATAAAAGCCACAATCTTCGGCCCTCAGATGCGTACTCTGTAGCGGATAGCTGGGTGTTTTAGTACTTGAGGAAAAGTTGATTCCGTGTAAATGCAATACTCTCTCGGAATCTCTTTCAACAAATCTTCCTTGATTGTCAATTACAATGGTTTTTGTTTTAAAGGGAGATGCCGAAGTCGATCGATGATGTGTTTTATTCAAGTCCATAGCAGTGTGAATCCCCCTTTGCTTTTTCGTCATTCTTTCTACTGTCCTAACAGCAGTTTGCATCAGAATTGATGTGAGTGAAAAGAAAGGGAGCCTTTGTGATGTCACGTTGCCTAAAGAATTCCGAGCCTTAGGCCTCAATATTTAAGCTAAGCTGGAGTTATGCATGAATGAAAAGAGAGACCGAGCGAAATTTCGGGCGCATCACTCAGTGATCGGAACATAATTCCAAGGAAGAGAAAACTCATCTCCAAAGCTTACTTCTTCAGCTAACAAATACTTAACTAGACAAAGTATATTATGGAGCTGTTAGAAGTACCGATAATATCTTGCGAGCAGGTAAGTTTACTACCTAATGATCAACAATGCCAATTTGTGAAGTCACAATGCGGTGAATTACCAGGATTTTTGAATTCTTTCACTCTTTATTACTGTTTGGCAGAATCTGAGACCAAAAGACATTGGCTGGGACTTTCCATCGTTATTTTGCTGCTTATAACTTTATTTTTAACTATTGGTTTAGTAGCTGGAAATTGTTTGGTACCGAACTTGAACGCCATTACTACCCATCTAGGAATTCCGGAGAATATTTCAGGTCTTACAATACTTGCATTTGCCAACGGATCACCGGACATAATTTCAACGTATACCTCTTTCAAAACAGGAAACACAATGCTAGCACTTGGAGAAATAATTGGAGCAGCCTATTTTATTAATTCAGTAGTGGTTGGAACAATTTTTCTTATACGACCCTTCGATCTTGTACCTTTTGATAGCAAATTATCTAGAGATTCGAGCGAATATAAGCTGAAATCCTTTAATGCAAAAGCTACATATATTAGAGACGTACTTTTTTTTGCTGTTAGTATAATATACTTGTTGTTTTGTGTCCATGATGGAATTCTGACACGGTCTGAGATGCTCGTGTTAGTATCTCTCTATTTGATTTACGTATCAACTATTATAGTTTGGGAATGGTTTTACAATAAAAATATGAAAAGACTTCAAACAGAAACATTTGCAAGATCCATTTATACAAATAATACATTACCATTAGTGATGGATGAAAATGTGGAAATTCAGGATAGTTTCAATTATAACCCACAAGTGATACGAAACTTAGAGTTTGAAACTATTTTGAAAGGGTTGACAACAAAGAAGTTTGTGGGGATTCGATTGACTGACACTTCACCTAGTTACAGAGATAGTCACGATGAAAGTGATTATAGTTCTGGTTCAGCTGATTTTCAGGCAGATATATCAACAATTTCAAGAAAACCTTTACTTCAAACTATATTTGATTACACATCAATACCCTTTATTTTGCTTTTCAGGCATACTATTCCGATAATCAAAGTATCCGATTATGATGGAGACTACAATCCTGGGCTTTCACAATTACTAGAGCTATTTACATCATTACTAATCTCACCTTTTATGATCACCAGTGTATTTTTTCCAAATATCAGCTTTTTCACAAAGTGTTTACTTGCAATTCCATTTCTAGCGAACTCAAGTTTAATTTACTACTTGGTGAAGTCACCATCTCCTTCCACTCTGGCTAAGTGCATAGTCTCACTTATTGGAGTTTTTGCATCAATTTCATGGATCTCAATTATTGCATCTGAGATTATCAATATTTTGACTTTGATCTCTTCACTCACTCATATACGACCATCCGCAATGGGTCTTACCATCTTCGCATACGGAAATTCTGTTGGAGATCTAATATCATGTATCGTGATAACTAAAATGGGATATCCTTTGATGGCTTTGGCAGCATGTATAGGAGGTCCTCTACTCAATATTTTAATTGGTTTAGGTATGAGTGGCTTGATGATCGGCCATGATCATATTGAATTAAGTGCTAGCTTGTCCATTGTTTTCTGTCTTTTAGGTCTTTTGATAAACTTAGTGGTAGTTCTCTTACTTATAGTACCTTTCTCAGGCTGGAGATTTGACAAAAATATAGGACTTGGAATGATTATATTGTGGCTTGTTGGTGTTGTGGTTGCAGTAAGTATGGAGATTGTATTTTCTTATTAATATATGTTTATAGGCTTATATTTTGGGACTGTTGATTTTAAATTTCCTATCTTGGATATTTTGTTTTCCAATGCGCGTCATATACAAGATTAACAATTTATTTTGGAAACGCCAAATTTTCACAATAGTACTATTGTAAGGATCACTTTAGCTAGAGGGCGCAGAAGGTTTTATGGCTAAATTAGACTTTAAAAAGTACAAGAGTAAACCCAAAGAGCCGGTTTATGTTACAACTACATTGGGAACAGGAGCAGGTATTTCCCCCAGCTTGAAAAGGAGAAGGATTCATACAGATTCATCAGTTTTGGTCAAACCTTTCAAACCTCCGATTTCAAGACCAACCTCAAAAGAGGGAGTTAATTTGAATGCTATATCTTTGAATGGGAGAGCTGTTAGGAAAGCTAGACTAAGAGGACCCCAAACTTATGCTGAGGGTCTCACAAAAGATTCTGATAGCAACGATGCTGCTTGGTTTGACGAGAATCTATACAACTCTGCAAATACTAACAAAAAGCTGAATGCATTACATCCAAGGCGTATATATGGAAACCAGGAAGAGAAAAGAGTTGTTCTCATGCATAAATTTACTGTTCCTTTGAAAGATAAGACAAATGAATGGTCACAGCAAGCAAGACGACCTCCTCCTTTGGGTAATAGAAAGAAAATATACTTTCCACCGAGACCACTACATGATCCTTTTGATGATTTGGCCATTGTTTTATATGATCCTACTGTGGATGTGATACCTGAGCTGAAAGAGGAAGAAGAGAAAGCTTTAGAAGCTGCTGCAGCAGCAGCAGCATTCAAAAAGAAAACTGTTTCTTCTTCTGAACCATCTCCTGAACCCTCTCCTGAGACCTCACAACGTCCTGCATCGAGATTCAAGATGTTTAATAAAAAATCATTGAATGAAATGCTAGGAATTTCGAGCGTTGATAACAATCCTTCTGAAAAGTTTCCCAATGTTCCTGTTGTCATTGACCCTAAGCTAGCAAAAATCTTGAGACCGCATCAGCGTGAAGGTTTGCGCTTTTTATATAGGTGTACCGCAGGATTGGTGGATGCTCGAGCAAAAGGATGTATTATGGCGGATGAAATGGGATTAGGTAAGACCTTACAATGCTTAACGTTGATGTGGACTCTATTGAAACAAGGACCGCGTGGTAAAAAGACTATTGAGAAATGCATTGTTGTATGCCCTTCAAGTTTGGTTAGAAATTGGGCCAATGAAATTGACAAGTGGTTGGGTGTAGGTGCACTCAATTCTCTTGCAATTGATGGAAAATCTCAGAAGGGATCTTCGATAGGAGAAGCTATACAGAATTGGGCTGATGCTCATGGTAATGCTATTGTTAGCCCTGTCCTAATTATCAGTTATGAAACATTGAGAAGGAATATTGATAAGCTCGCTGACTCTCCTATTGGTTTGATATTAGCTGATGAAGGCCATCGTTTAAAAAATGGTGATAGCTTGACTTTTAATGCTCTCAATTCTCTTAATTGTGAAAGAAGAGTGATTCTATCAGGTACTCCAATTCAAAATGACTTGTCAGAATATTTCTCCTTATTAAATTTTGCAAATCCTGGTCTTTTGGGAAATAGAGCAGAATTCAGAAAAAACTATGAGCTTGCAATTTTGAGAGGCCGTGATTCTTTAGCAACTGATAAAGAGAAAGAAATTGGGGATGCTAAACTAAAGGAATTAACTGAATTAGTCCAAAAGTTCATTATAAGGAGAACAAATGATATTTTGAGTAAATACCTTCCTGTCAAATATGAATATGTCATTTTTTGCGGATTGTCTGAAATGCAGAAAAAGTTGTATCATTATTTTATCACGTCACCAGACATCAAAAAATTACTGAGGGGATTAGACTCACAGCCTTTAAAAGCTATTGGGCTATTAAAGAAACTATGTAATCACCCCAATTTGCTAACGCTTCCAGAAGATATTGAAGGTTGCGACCATTTGATTCCGGAAGACTATAAAGATGATCGAAACAATATGGGACGACATCGTGAAATTCAAACGTGGCATAGTGGCAAGTTTCAGATGCTAGAACGCTTTTTGTATAAAATAGAGAGGGAGACAGATGATAAAATTGTTGTTATTTCCAATTATACACAGACATTAGATCTTGTAGAAAAATTATGTCGTCAGCACAGATTCGGTTCTTTGAGATTAGACGGCACTATGAATATTAATAAAAGACAAAAGCTTGTGGACAAGTTTAACAATCCAGAAGGAAAAGAGTTTGTGTTTTTATTGAGTTCTAAAGCTGGTGGATGTGGTATCAATTTGATTGGTGCCAACAGATTAGTATTGATGGATCCGGACTGGAATCCTGCATCGGATCAACAAGCCTTGGCAAGAGTATGGAGAGATGGTCAGAAGAAAAATTGCTTTATATACCGTTTCATATCTACGGGTACCATCGAGGAGAAGATTTTTCAGAGACAAAGTGCCAAGCTACAACTCTCTTCCTGTGTTGTTGACTCTCTTGATGATGTAGAAAGATTGTTCAGCAGTGACAATTTGAAGCAGTTGTTCGAATACAACACAAAAACCTTTTGTGAAACACATGACACTTATAAATGTAAAAGATGTGATTCTACTGGAAAGCAAAAAATACGTTCACCTGCTATGCTATATGGTGATGCAACCACGTGGAATCACATTAATCATGATATGTTGGACAAAAATGAGGACTTTCTTATTCAAAATGAAAGTCAATATGATACGGTTGATTTTGCATTCCAATATATCTCACATTGATTTGTTTATCCAAGAAGAAATCCAATATCTAGTTTCTTCGCCTGTATGTCTATCCACCCATAGAATACCATTAGATACCATCTCATCGATACAATCTTTAGCTCTAATGCGTTTCCAGCCAAAATTATCACGTAATAATCCTACACTAACATAGCCTACAATTTCTGCAGTTTCTATGATTGTATTTTGGTCAATATTTAGATCCTGCGGGATGTTTTTAATATACTTTTTCTTACCGATTTGAATGAGTTGTAGTTCATCACCGAGTACTTTCAAATGATTTAAAGCCTCTAAAATATCAGATTCTTTGAACTTGAATTGTAAATCAGAGCTCACCCACGTATCTTGATTGATCATTTCAAGCAAATCATTTATAGAAAGAATACCACCTGTCATTGGTCTTGACGCTGTGCATAGTTCAATTATTTTGATCGAAAGTTGATTGAGCCGTTCTGAGTTGTTGTTTATATCGTCACTTAAAGTGGTAGCAACAACTAGTGGGTCTATTCCAAAAGATATGCAGATTTTAGCAAATGTTTCTCTAATTGCTTCATTATGTAATATTTCATCAGCATGTTCATTTTTAAAAGATATCAATGCTGCTTGAAAAACCTGGAGTTGTGTTTCTAGATTATTTCTCTGGTCTTCAACAATTTTGGATCCTAGCTCCTGAAACTTCTTATTCATCTGATCATTGTTCAGTGACGATAACCCTCTTCCTGTTGACATCTTATAGCGATCAATACAAGATTTATAACCGAGAAGACAATGTATTGATTGGATCTATATGCATGCAGCATATATAACTAGCCAAGCCTCCTGTTTGAAGAAATTTGAGAAGATTTGGTGAGGAAAAATGTTGATTTTCAAAATATGAAGCACTATCGATTTGAAAGCGCCAATTTGCCACCCTTTTGACTGTTCTCGGCAACAATCTATTCAGTTGAAACATTTTACAAGATGACAACTGATAACGAAGTTGCAACTGTGTCAGTAAATACATACGAGAAAGTGAATGACTTTTTGAGCTTGATTCAGACATCTGCTGTGAAATATGATCCACGTTATATTCTCAAAGTATTTCGTGAATTAGCCGAAATTAGAAGGCAAATCAAAGCCGAAAATTTAATTCAAATTGTGAAAGAGGTTTATTCACCATCACATCCATCATATGGGCAATTGATGAGTGCCTTATCTCCATTCAATCAAGAAGAATTGGAATCTGATGATGTAAATATGGAGGTTGATTCTGTTAAAGAAGTTTTACCTGAAGTTGATGTGTTTATTCATTTGCTAGTACAAATTTACCTACACGATTTAGGTGAGACGAAAGCCTTATACATGTTCAATAAGAGTGTCATCAATACATTAAAGGGATACAATAAGAGAACACTTGATTACATACAAGCAAAAGTATGGTACTATATCTTTAGATCTAGTGAAATAGGCAATGATCTGATAAACATTAGAGGAGAATTAATGAACGCTTTGAGAACGGCAACATTGAGACATGATACTGAAACTAGGGCTTCGGTAATTACTCTATTGTTAAGAAACTACATTTTAACGAATGACATCAATCAAGCGTATAATTTGGTGGAGAAGACTGAATTTCCAGATGAAGCAACCAATTCTGTTGTTGCGAGATATTACTATTACTTAGCTAGAATCCAAACCATTCAATTGGATTATTCATCAGCGCACGAATGTGTTATTACAGCTATTAGGAAATGTCCACAAACAAAGCATGCTTTAGGATTTTTACAATCAGCCACAAAACTGAGAATTTTAATTCAATTGCTTACCGGAGAAATTCCTGAACTTTCAAGTTTCGACGATGTCAAATTAACCAAGAGTTTGAGACCATATTCCGAAGTAACGAAGGCTGTTAGATTAGGAGATTTGACTATTTTCAATCAAGCACTTGAAAATTATGGTGAACATTTGAAGAAGGATAAAAACTATAATCTTGTTTTAAGATTAAGACAGAATGTCATTAAAACCGGTATCAGGATTATTTCACTTTCTTACAAACGTATTTCACTCAAGGATATCTGTATAAAATTACATCTTGATTCCGAACTAACCGCCGAGTACATTGCGGCGAAAGCAATAAAGGATGGCGTTATTGATGCAACTATTAACCATACGAAGGGATACATGGAGTCACTTGACGTTTCTGATGTTTATAATACTACAGCCCCACAATCTGAGTTTGATCGTCGGATCAAATTCTGTATGCAATTACATGATGATAGTGTCAAGGCAATGAGGTATCCTATGAATGAGGAAAAGAGGGATGTTACAGCTGATCTACAGAGCCGTGAGCGTGAGCAGGAGATTCTGCAGTTTTTACAAGACGAAGATTATTAAGAGATTTGTAGCACTACTAAATTTATAATAGCTCCCGTAATGAAATTTATTCTCGTCAGGCCAGATTTTGCGGATTTAGTTAGTGTATGGAGAATTGTAAGCTTTTAATTATTTATTAGACTAACCTAGCAATCATACTGAAATGATATCACTAGGTCTATTAAGAAGAATATGTGCGGTACGTCCTATGTGTACTGCACAATATCGTTCTTTACATATGACAAAGTTGTTGAGGTATGAAGTCCCAGGTGGAGGATCCAATGTTAAGATGGAGAGTCCACGGGCGCAACGTGGAGAATTACCAAAGATGTCACTGGAAGAATATCATGCATTAAGGGAACAATATCGTGGACGTAAAGACAGTTATGAAAGGCAAACAACGATCAATTATTCATTATCAATGATGTTTATTTTCCTAGCATTTTCTTATGCTAGTGTGCCACTTTATCGTGCAATTTGTCAACGTACAGGTTGGGGTGGAACACCAATTACAGATAGTACAAGATTCACAAGGGATAAATTAGTTCCTGTAGCAACAGATAGGAGACTTCGTGTATCATTCACAGCAGAGACATCGGCTGCGTTACCATGGAAATTTGTCCCACAACAACGTGAAGTTTGGGTTGTTCCTGGTGAAACAGCATTGGCATTTTATAAGGCGAAAAATGTTGGTGATAAAGATATTACAGGTATGGCAACATATTCAGTAGCGCCAGATCATGTTGCACCATACTTTAATAAAATTCAATGTTTTTGCTTTGAAGAACAAAGGTTGAGAGCAGGTGAAGAAGTTGATATGCCGATTTTTTTCTTTATTGATCCTGAATTTTCAAGAGATCCAGCAATGCGTAATATTGATGATGTCGTGTTACATTATACATTTTTCAGGGCGAAACATGATGATCAACATAATGAATTATTTGGCGAGAAAGAAAATGCTAGTAAATAATTAAGTTATAAAACTTGTACATAGAGATTAGATAAAAGATGTTAATTATTGTGGTCCTTCAATCATGATTTTAATTGATTCACCCTTTTTAGAGAATTCATAAGCTTCAATTGCCTTGTCAAATGGGAATCTATGCGTAATGAGAGGTTTGACATTAA
This sequence comes from Pichia cactophila, assembly GCA_030563965.1. Taxonomy (NCBI): domain Eukaryota; kingdom Fungi; phylum Ascomycota; class Pichiomycetes; order Pichiales; family Pichiaceae; genus Pichia; species Pichia cactophila. Next base: position 101,544 of record JAJMKU010000001.1, read on the forward strand.
TTTTCTTATCATCGAGTAATTGTACAGCAATCTTATAATCATCAACACTATATCTAAATGAACCTTTCACTGTGAGTTCTCTTTCACAAACAGCAGCAATAGGGAATCCATCTAAAGTATCACCACCCATTCCAACTTGTATATAACGACCCTTTTTAGCAAGTGAACGAATGCACATACTGATACAGTATTTATTACCTGTTGCATCAATTCCACATGTTGGAAGTTCATCATTCCAAATTGATTTTATTTCTGCAAGTAAATCTTCAAATGATTTACCTGAAGAATTGAAAGTATGTGTTGCTAGGTTATTATCAAGTGCAAATTGTAATTTAGTATCGACGATATCAACAATAAGTACTTTGCTACAGCCAAATGCCTTGGCGACACCTGCTGCAAGGAGACCAATTGGACCTGCACCAAACACAATCATTGAATCACCAACGGTGACATTGATAAGTCTGTTAGCGTGAACACCAACAGATAATGGTTCAACTAGAGCACCTTCTTCAAGTGACACATGATCTGGTAATTTAACACAAAAATCTTCTGGTAAAAGATAATATCTACAGAGTGTACCATCATAAGGTGGTGTTGCAGCAAAAGCCATATGAGGACAAAGATTGTAGTAACCTGCTTTATATTCTTTACTGAGTCTTGAAGGTACACCGGGTTCACATGCAACTCTATCACCAATTGATAAAGTGGTAACATTTTCACCAACTTCAACAACAATACCTGAAGATTCATGACCAAGAACCATTGGAGCAGTTACTTTAAATGAACCGCATGAACCATGCTCATAGTAATGAACATCAGAACCGCATAAACCAGTATTTGTGATTGCAATTTTAACATAATTTGGATCATTCAATTGTGGTACAGGTCTATCTTCGAAAGTGATTTTACCTACAGATTGTAGGACAACTGAAGGGTTATCGTTTTTAAGTTCAGTCATTGTTTGATGAATAAATGAAAAGTGGCTGCAAAAGAATGTATGATTTGATATACAATCAAGATCTATAAAAAAGTACGCTAGCTCCTCTCAAACATGAGATTATAAGTTCGAGATTTATGAAAATTTCGGGGACCGGTTCAAGGTTATCGATTTTATTTGTAGTAAACACCTCTGAAAAAGTCCATACAATTTGTGAAAACAACAAGTAAAATACCACCACCTGGACCTAATCTTAAAACTTTTGGTAAGAAACCTTTATATAAAGCACCAAAACCTTCTTCACGTAAGATTGTACCAAGTGAGGGTAAAGTCCAGGAATATTTACCAGGGTGAGAACCTGATTGAATTCTTGATTTGACGACATCAAAAGGTGTATTTAGAGCGGTACCAACAATACCACCAATCATACCACTAATTAAATCATTTCTAGTTTTACTTGTTGAATCAGTTGCAATTGGTAATAAATCTCTAACTTGAAAGATGACACCGAAATAACCAGCATTCCAGACAATGTGTCTCCAAAGAGTAGCTTCTAAACCACTATATAATGAAAGTATACCATCTGATTTAACAGTTTTAAGTAAAACATCGATTGGACCTTTATAATAATTTGCTTTTGATTTATCTTGTAATCTAATTTTAACTAATTCAAAGGGGACAACAATAAAAGATTCAGTTGCACCAGCTGAAGCACCATTTAAAATTGCTAATGATTGATTAAGTTTTTCAACACCGAAAGTTTTTTTCCAAAATTTCCCCCATTCATCATTTGCTGCAAATTTAGTTGCTCTCTTTGGAGCTTCCATTAAAATTGGAGCTGAAATACCTCTATAAAGAGTTGCTGGTCCTTCATTTTTAACAATTTTTGTAAAACAATCGATAACACCAGTATATTCAGCTTGAGCAGCGGTACCAACTTGAAGTTGAATACGCGTTTTAACCACATCAAGTGGGTACATTGTCAGGATTTCAGAAATACCTGCAATTGCACCTGCAAAAAATTGATAATGGAAAGGCAGTGGTCTATCGTCGACGTTCATTGTTGTTTGAGAAGACGAACGTTGAAAGTGTTAGTCACCGATAGAACAGATTTGTTATGTGAAAAAGTCCTGTTAAGAACTCTGTGGGGAAATAATTTGATTTGAGAAAAGAGCGATAGCCTGTTGGAGAATATTGAAGCTGGCTGTGCACGGAAGTTTTCGCCCTCAGACAGTGGGCGACTGCTCGGTCGGTCCTTCATTCAAGTCATTTAAAAAATAACCCCTCTTTTCGAAATTGTGGCAACTTTGGGTTGTTCTTTGAGTCGAGTATAAGAATAGTGATATGTTTAGTGCAATCAGAACAACAGCTAGGGTAAGTAGATTATCATTAGGTGCCAATGCAGGACGTCGTTTTTATCATCCAAAAGTGATTGATCATTATCAAAATCCACGTAATGTTGGAACAATGGATAAGACAAGTGCAAATGTTGGTACTGGATTAGTTGGAGCACCAGCATGTGGTGATGTTATGCGTCTGCAAATTAAAGTTAATGATGAGACGGGTGTTATTGAAGATGTTAAATTTAAGACATTCGGATGTGGATCAGCTATTGCATCATCATCTTATGCTACGGAGTTAGTTAAAGGTATGACACTTGAAGAAGCTGAAAAAATTAAAAATACAACAATTGCGAAAGAATTAAGTTTACCACCAGTTAAACTCCATTGTTCCATGTTAGCTGAAGATGCAATTAAGAGTGCAATTAAGGATTATAGGACAAAGCGTGGGAAAGTTACTCTTGGTCCTGGAGCAAATTAAGTTAGTAGTAGTAGGTAATTTTAAATTCAAATTATTAGGTTTATACTTTTTTTTTAGTCTTTTACTTGTACAATTTTGATTGGGCGTTGAGGTAGAGCTGAGCCTTATGCGCATACTCATTGGGATCTACTGTTTCCATTGGTAGAGGTGTTAATGAAGAAGCATCAAAGTTGTTTGATAACCATTGATGATAGGAAGGGCTTTCATTACGGATAAGTTCCCAATGAGCCCTTAATGCACCACCTAGAGCGCACAGATCAGGTACAGCTGTAATGTATGCAGATGTTGAAGGTGCAAGTATTTGTGTGTATAATTGAACTAATTGTTTATTACGAGTAGAACCACCAGCGAAAAAGACTCTATTTGGACGACCATTTTGAAGTAAAGGTGCCATATGTATTCTATTAGCTAAAGCTTGTGATTCTACTATTAATCGTGGAGCTAATGTTGGTGGTGGAGGTGATGGTAATTCGATATTATCATTCCACCATCTAATTTGTGGTGAAACATCGGGTATAATTTCTGGACGTGGGAAGAAAACAGCAACAGTTGATGGTGATGTTGGTTTATTCAATAGTTTGGTAAAGTTTGACCAAATTGTAGTTTTATCAATTGTAGTTTTATTATCTGTCAATGCTAACGCTACATTTTCTCTTGCCAAAGCACCATTTCGATAACAAATCATTGCCATATATGATTTAGGAGTTTTATAATTTTTATCATTTTCAATTGCAAATAAATGATACTCTTTTGAAGGGATATATCTATCAGTTAATAATAGTACGGTAGTACTTGTACCCATTGAAATTAAAACATCATTCTTTTGTAAAGGTAAAGCCATAAGGGTAGCTATATTATCACCAGTTATTGAAGAAACAATACAATTTTCATTGAATTTATATTTTTTAACAAGATAAGAAGCCAATGGTAAAGTAATATTTTCAGGTTTACCTAAAAGGTTTCTAACTTTTAAAGATGCATTATTTTGTATTTGTATATCAACACCATCAATTTTAGAATTACTACTAACTACTAAAGCAAGTAAAGGATCTGACCAATCTTGTCTTTGAATATCATAAAGGTTCATACCACAAGCCTCAGATTGATCAATTGGACATAATTTACCAACAAGTAAAGATTGTAATAAAGTTGAAATTAAAGATACATGACAAGTACGATTCCATTGATCAGGGTAAATTTTGGCACGACGACGCATTTGAGGACCTGAGAAACGATAATGTGCACGAGAACCAGTTACATTGGCTAAATCATCTGCACTACCTAATGCCTTATCAAAGGCAATAACTTCATTAGTTGTTGAAGTATCTTGCCAATTTGTAGCAGTATCGAATGCAAAAGCTTGTGAAAGTTTATCTGACCATTTCTTATCATTAGGGTGGATCGAAGATAGTAAATTGTTGATCTTATCAGTATAATAAACAGTTCCATGTTGTTGAGCTGATCCACCAATGGCAGTTACCAAATGGAAGGGGAAATTAGAAGCATCCATACGATCTAAAAGGGTTTGTAATGCATCAATGAATACAGCAACGGGTGTTACTACTTCACCAGTTGTTGTATTTGCGCAAACACCGTTTGTTGTACATGAATGACTACACTCGTCCAGTGAAACAGTGTGAGTGGAATGCACATGTAAAGTATCGTCAATAGCGACAGCTTTGAGTTGTTGGGTTGATAGATCGAAACCTAGAGTTAGCATAAATAAATAAGAAAAGACTACACAGACTGTTAAAGTTGTACAAGAACGTCCTTAGACTCCTCTCTCTTGAGGAAACGAGTGTCGTTGAGGTGGAGCGTGTACGCGGAGTACGCTGGGAGAGTGGCGAGGGCGAGGAGACCCACGAGTGGGGCGAGCAGCAGCGGGACGAGGAGCGTGTCCTGGAGGAGGGCCGCTACAAGGAGGGCCACAAGGGTCCCACCGGCAACGAGTGACTGTTGGGTCTTGTCAATAAAGGACTGGCTGTTGTAGTCGACGGGGAACTCAAGTAGTGTGCCAATGTCAATGTCCATGTGGTGCTGGTTGGTGGCTGTTGTTAGAAGAGAGGAAGTGTGAAGAGTACAGCAAGGTTAGTCAGTGAGTCAGACCAATAGTTGAAAATTGTCGTCGCTCATGCTGGTAAAGAAGGAAAGTAGCATTAGCGGTGGTGACTGATGCCACGCAATTACGATCACAGTCTGTTTGTCGGGTATGACTAGTGTAAACTGGCCACTGGCCGGTGCTCTTAGTTATACACTATACTCTGAGCAGGAGAAGGGAAAAAAGAAACCAACCACAATCTCCAGCTTGAACTTCTTCAACTGCTTGAACAGCTTCCCCACAATTCGCAGAGGAAGAAAAACTGACACGCCAGTTCCAGTTCCCCCGGAGAAGGGCCGCTCCGCCCAGATTTCCCCCCAGTAATTTCCCCAGAATTCCCCCAGATTTTCCCCCAGATTGTACAAGTTCCCCCGAAAGCAGCTACCCCGCCCTCCGAACTCCGAATTACTTAAGCTTTCTAAACTCCCTGCAACATCATTTCTTCTACATTTCTACATTTCACCTCTTTCTTAACTACTGAAAATGAAAGAAACAATACTACCACATACAGTTGAACCAGATCCACAACATCTTATTTGGACAGAACGTGCAGCAACAAAATTCCCTTTAAATGATATGCATGCATTCCTTGAAGGTTCACATGATGAAGCAGTTCATACACTTACATTGATGCAACAAATTGAACGTGATCCAATTCTTAATGTTACACCAAATTATTATGAACTATCTAAAGATGAACATAGGAAAATTACGGCAACTAAAATCGCTAGATTGGCTCAATATATGGAACAAGATGCTCCGAATTTCCAAAATTTTCAAGATAGATTGAACCTTATTGCTTTAATTGATCCTCAATTAGGTACTCGTGTTGGTGTTCATCTTGGTCTTTTCTTATCTGCAATTAGAGGTAATGGTACTGAAGAACAATTCAATTATTGGGCTTATGAACGTGGTGCTATTTATATAAAAGATATTTATGGTTGCTTTAGTATGACTGAAATTGCTCATGGTTCAAATGTTGCAGCTTTACAAACAACTGCAACTTTTAATAAAATTAATCAATCTTTTATAATTAATACTCCTCATATTGGTGCAACAAAATGGTGGATTGGTGGTGCAGCTCATTCTGCAACTCATACTGTTGTTTTCGCTAGATTATTAGTTGATGGGAAAGATTATGGTGTTAAAACTTTTGTTGTACCTTTACGTGATTCAAATCATAAAATTTATCCTGGTATTACAATCGGTGATATTGGTGCTAAAATGGGTAGAGATGGAATCGATAATGGTTGGATCCAATTCTCAAATGTTGAAATCCCAAAAGAATTCATGTTAAATAAATTTACTAAAGTTGATAATAATGGTGATGTTGAAGAACCTCCACTTGAACAACTTGCTTATGGTGCTTTATTAGGTGGTAGAGTTACAATGGTAACTGATTCTTGGAGAACTGGTGAAAGATTTATTACAATTGCTTTACGTTATGCTGTTGGTAGAAGACAATTCACTGTTTCTGGTTCAAAAGTTGAAAATCAATTAATTAATTATCCTTTACATCAAAAAAGACTATTACCTTATCTAGCTTGGGTTTATGGTATGTCAATTGCTTCTTGGCAAATTCAAAATGATTATAAAATTGTTTTAAAAAATTTAGATGATGGTGTTAAAAGTGGTGATTTTAAAATCTTATCAAATGCAATTGATAATTTAAAAGGTTTATTTGCTGATTCTGCAAGTTTAAAATCAACTTGTACTTGGAAAACTGCAGATTTAATTGATGAAGCTCGTCAATCTTGTGGTGGTCATGGTTATTCTGCTTATGCAGGTTTTAGTAAAGGTTATACTGATCATGTTGTTCAATGTACTTGGGAAGGTGATAATAATATATTAGCTCAAAATTCAGGTAGAATCACAATTCAAAATGTTATGAAATTCGAAAAAAATGGTAAGTCTAATGGTAATTATAATTTCCTTAAATTTGCTAAAAAGGAAGGTATTTTACTCTCAAATGATTCTGATTTACAAGATTTATCAAAATTAAATTTATCATTGCAAAGTGCTATTTATAGAATTTCTCTCAAATGTATTGAAAAATTAAAATCAAATAATAATAATTGGGATTTAATTGCAACTGAAAAACTTGCTCTCTCAAAATTATACGCTGCAGAATATATACTTGATAAATGGATTATAAAGCTTGATAAAATTGATAATAAACAAGTTCATGAAGAATTGAAAAATTTAGCAATACTGTTTGCATTGTCAAATATTGAAAATTTTAGTACCTATTTCCTACAAACTTTAATTTTCAAAACTTCCCTACTGGATCAACTCGAATCAATTGAATTGAAAATTATGTCTAAAATTAGAAACCAAGTAATCGGACTTACTGATGCATTCAAATTATCTGATTTCTTCATTAATTCTGTTTTAGGAAATCATAATGGTGACATATACAATAATTATCATGACGTTGTTAAAAATTTAAACAATGATAATTTGGTTGCCCCTTACACACCTGATCTTGTTGCCATGTTGAACAGATCATCCATCGCTGACCGAGAAAAACATCAACGTGATGCAAATACTCTTAAAAAATTAGCCTAAAATAGTAATTTAATTGGGTGAAAACCCCTAATTTTTTTCTCAATTTGTAATTTCCATTGTATTTAAAGTTCGAAATTGTCTAATTATAGTTACTTCCAAAGACCCCTTCTGTTTGCAAAATTCCCCTTCCAGCATCCGCGCAAAACCAGCACAAAGCTAATTTTGACACTTAACCAGCCACCATAATAAACACATTAACACATTAACACACAACCCACACATCACACACATCACACTACAACAACAACCAACCAACCCCCTCCCCCCTCTTTTACCTGTAAATATAAAAGCATGTAGTTTTCCCATCATTTAGGGTCACTTCAAACTTTCTTCTCTTTTCTTTCTTCACACAAAACAAAAGAAAAAGTCAAACACTAAAACTACTTTTACAAATGAGATCTTCCACTTTATCAATCGCTACTCTTGCATTAGTTGCAAACTCTATTGCAGCTTACGTTCCTAATGAACCATGGTCAACTTTAACACCAAGTGCAACTTTATCAAGTCCTCATACAACTGATTACACTAAGACTTTTGCAATTTCAATTCACCCAATTCCAACTCCTGTTTCTAAGAAAGTCGTTAAAAGAGATGTTGTTACTCAAATCGGTGATGGTCAAATTCAAGCAACTACTGCTGCTCCAAAACCAAACCCACCTGTTGTTACACAAATCGGTGATGGTCAAATCCAAGCAACAACTGAAACTCCAATTTGTCAATTACCACCACCACCAAAGCCAACTGCTACTGTCGTCACTCAAATTGGTGATGGTCAAATTCAAGCAACAACTGCAACTGCTGTAACTCAAATTGGTGATGGTCAAATTCAAGCAACTGCTGCAGCTCATGAAGATGGTAAAGATGAAAAACCAGTTCATGGTTATGATGATTTCCCAGAATCTTGTAAAGTTGAAAACGCACTTTCAATGACTTTAAATAAAGGTATTCTTACTGATGGAAAGGGTAGAATTGGTTCAATTGTTTCTAACAGACAATTCCAATTCGATGGTCCACCACCACAAGCAGGTGCTATTTATGCTGCAGGTTGGGCAGTTACTGAAGATGGTGATTTAGCATTAGGTGATCAAACCGTTTTCTACCAATGTCTCTCTGGTAACTTCTACAATTTATACGATCAACATATCGGTACTGATTGTCAAGAAATTAACTTCAAGATTATTGATTTGGTTGATTGTTAGATTAACTCTATCAAAAAACTGAGGTAAAGTTTTCATTAACCAACACAGCTACATTCCTTTTAAATGAAACTTACACAGTATTATTTTTCTTTTCTTTCACTTTTTTTCTCTTCTCACGTTTATATCAGTTATAGTTAAAATTATCGTTATTTATCTCATCCACTAAAAACTTCATCCATCTTGTCATGCTACACAATGCGTTCGCTTGAAATTGAATTTATACAACTCATTTAAGACGATCGGCGCGGTCAAAAAATATCAACTTTTCGTCGACAAAACTCATCACTAACTAAAGTTACTTCTTCCTTGAATAACCAACACTCTAGCGCTAGACATGCTAAGTAGATCATTCATAGACAAAACAACTACTGTCAAGCAAGTTGGTACACAAATTGGACAAGTCCGGTACAGAAGAACTTTGGCTTACCCTTTCTATTCCAAACCTGGTAATATTCCACCAGCTAGGAAAGGACGCAAACAAACCGTTTTCAAAAGATTAATGGATCAATTCTTAGGCCCTAAAAATTATAAAGGTGAATACTATCTCAATAAATATGCATATCCAAAGAATAATCACTCTACAAATTATATAGATCCAAGATCAGAAAAGGGTAATGCATTACTTGAACCTTTGAGTGAATTCGATACAGTAGATGAAGAACCTAATAAGTTTAATAGAAGAGGTAAGAATGTTTTACAACCTTTCCCACTTAACAAAAATCTTTACACGAATTTACAAATTAGTAACGAAGTTAAAGAACAAATTGTTAATGATGTTTTAGTTAATAAAGTATCGTCTCAACAAGTCGCACTTAAATATGGTCTTAAAATCCAAAGAATTGAAGCTATATTAAAATTAGATGCAATTGAAAAGGAGTGGCAAAATGCTGGACTGATTAACGGTGATCTGAAAAAAATGTCCGAAACACTTTATAAAATGTTCCCATTATTTAACCCTGAAAAGCATGCTGAAAACTTAACAGAAATTCCTATTCCAAAGGAAACTTTACAATCTAGATTCTTGACTATTGCAGAATCTGAACCTTTCGGTCCTGTCGATGCAGCAAAGGAATTCAATTTGGAACCAGCTGCTGTTACTTTGGAAAGACTATCTGAAGGTGGTGAACATTCATCACATGCAAATGCAAAAGAAATAAAGAAAGATGGCTCCTTTATTGCTCCAATGTATGAAGGTGATAAATATGCTTTTAAATTCACACCTGTTAAAGTCGGTCAAGTCGGTTACAGATATGGTAAGGTGTTTAGAGATAACAGGAAAGATAGAAAGATTGCATTTGATGCAGCTGGAAATAAATACTACCCATTGGAATAGTTATTCCACACTTTATAAATTCTGTACATAAAAACTAAACGTATATTAAAGTTCTTAATGCATTCCCCGCAATTAAACTGAGGAAGAAAAAATGACAGCTTTTTTTAACTTTTTTTTGCGCTGGCTGAAGATCTCGAATTCTTGCATGCACACAAATTGTCATGGCCTCTCTATGACGCATCTACTAATCATCACACGATTAACCTTCCCAAACAACCCGGATTTCGATTCGATAGCTAATTCAATAATTTTAATACTAAAAAGTGGACAAACCAGAAATGACGGACAATACATCAAAGGTTTCAACAACACGATCTATAATTACAAATTCTTCATCACATATCCCGAAAATCAACGTTCAAACACAAATGAGTCCATTAGTCAACCCGGCATCAGTTTTACAGCCTAAATATAGCACAGATCTCACATCAACTACAAAACTTAATGTTTCAGGTCTTTGTAATGGTTTTACTACATCTGACTCAGATTCTTCACCAAGTAGAACATCAAGAAGTTCTACACTCTCAACAACTAACGATGACAATTCTAACAATGTTAAGAAATCACACTCTCACTTGAAAATATCTGAGCTGGCTCATAAAGTGACAGATTTTCTTTTCTCAACAAGAACGAGCATAGATGTTCATTCTACATCAATGTCTTCTTCTATTGAACCATCTTCTCGACAATACACCGATTCTTCAAATCAATCACCCATACCATCAAGAGAAAATTCACATATTTCATTGTCTAATCTAGCACGAACTGGTGGTCGACATATGAAATCAAAACGCAGAAGTTTTCTTTCAAAGCCATTAAGTCCATCTCGTGACTCCCAACAAGAAGGATTGATTCTCCCACACAATAACTCTAGTAGTTCATTGTCAAGTCGAAACGGTAAATTTGCATGTCATGATGATGAACCACAGGGGAAGAATTCGCATGTTAAGGAAACTCATTATGTACATGTTGAATACGATCCAATCACGAGGAAGCGTGTCTTAAATACATATGAAATCTTGAGTGATTTAGGTGCTGGTCAGCATGGGAAAGTGAAATTGGCTAAACATATTGATACGGGGAAACTTGTAGCAATCAAAATAGTTGATAGAACAGGAAAGCCAGCTTTGATGCTGAATAGTCTTTCTCGTGGGAAAAAACAAACTCAAGAGGACAAAATTAGGAAAGAAATTGCTATTATGAAGAAATGTGACCATCCTCATGTTGTCAAATTGATCGAAGTTTTAGATGCTGAAAGTTCTAGAAAAATTTATCTTGTATTAGAGTATCTCGAAAAGGGAGAAGTGAAATGGCAGATGACACAAGAAGATGTGTTTAATAAAGTTAAAATGACTGATTCAACCATTCATTATGAAGATTGTGTCTCTGAACCATTACTTACGTACGATGAAACGAGAAGAATCTTTGGTGATACTTTATGCGGTCTTGATTACTTACATCATCAGGGGATCATACATCGTGACATTAAACCATCAAATTTGCTAGTAGGTAAAGATAATGAAGTAAAAATTTCGGACTTTGGTGTTTCATTTGCATCTAATTTGGATGGTGAACATCAAGATGATGTGGAACTTGCAAGGACTGCCGGAACACCTGCATTTTTGGCACCTGAGTTGTGTGCTATAAGCGGTAAAGCTAAAGTTACATACAAAATCGATATTTGGGCTTTAGGTGTCACTTTGTACTGCCTTTTGTTTGGTCAACTACCATTTTCTGCAGAGTCAGAGTTCAAACTATTTGAAAAAATCAACAATGAAGAAGTAATGTTTCCTGACGTGACACGCTGGCGTGTTGCCAAACAACTTACTGATTACGAAATGAATAAAGCAATGGATTTGATAAGAAAATTGCTAGATAAGAACCCAGAGTCACGTATTGAGATTGACCAAATTAGAGAACATAAGTTTTTAACGGATGGCATTCCAGGAAATAAATGGCTTTGTGATAAATCCGCATGGGATAAGGGGAAACAAATTGACGTTAGTAACGAGGAAGTGAACGCAGCTATTATTGGATTGGGAAATAGAATCAAAACTTCATTATCAGCAGCTTTTAGAAGACGCAAGCATAATGATAGAGAAAACTTGGATGATGATGCAAGTGTCAGTATGAGCTCGATGTTAAAGAGTTTTCCAATGATGGGCTTGAAAGAAGACTGCAGCTATATTTTATCTGAAGAAACCAATAAATCGCCATCTTCTGTATCGCTATACCTACTAAATGACCAAAATACAAGTGAAAGACACGTGCAAAGCAGACCAACCACCGGTCTGACGATGGCAAATGCTACGTTTGATTTCGATCATTCTGAAGAAGAGAAAGAGGATCAAGGTTCCGTTATAAAGGGAGGTAGTCCTTGTGGGACTACAGTCGAAGAAGTAAAAGCTAATGAAGCGATTCATCAAACTGATTTGGATGATAATAAGAAGGAATGTCAGGCAGAAGATAAGGAGTATGATTATAGGGATGACCTTCAGCAAAATGATGTTAATTTGGCTATCAATCCAAGTTTTGCTTCGTTGGACAGTTTTTACGATGATTCATATGCAAAATTTATGACTCCATCAGTGAGTACAGGTTTTGGATTTGGTAGTACTCGCCCAGGTTTACCAGCAAGATCATCAATGCGCATACCATCCAATTCTACGTCTCCAAATGTAACTCCATATGAACATTCAAATGGTTCCAACGATCTGAACATTGGACGCAGTCCAGTAACCGCTTTTACACTATCTGGTGTCAATGCCAACAGTGTACTGAGAGGAGCCAAAATGGGTAAGTCAAGAACTTCACCAATACAGTCAACAACAAATATGGGTGCATTTAACGTTGGATCTGCATTGAGGCACCATTCTGCGATAGGACGCACTCAACACCCGACAAATCCTATGATCAGGTCGGAATCGAATGAAGCCAAGAAAGTGTCGCCTCCTAATAAATTGAATGTTGGTGCTGAAAATGCTCCAGGCAATACCGAAAACGGTAGTTTACATGTTACCCCGAGCTTCTCGATTAGGTCACCAAACAACCCCCTTGTTGATAGATTACATTCAAATGATTTGGAACGGAAAGGTTCTTTATCTAGAAGAGCAATCTTCACAAGTGGTACTAATGATAGCGATGATGGAAATGACTCAGATGAAAGTGTCACGTTCACAGCTCCTCGGGTACAAGTCGATACACCTCAAATTGATGATATACCCAGAACTCTCAACAAGAACGCAATTTACGGGACCAAGATCAATTTAATTCAACCATCATATAATAACAGTAGTGCTGAAGATAGTGATGATGGGGGTGATTCAGATGATGAGTTGTTTATTTCTTTCGGAAGACCAAAAACAGACAATCTGAAGAACAAAGCGCTTGGTTTGCCACCTTTGGATACCAATCCTCCGTGTGTTTCTATGGAAAATGTTTTAGGATCAACACCAACAATAGTGGATGTTCCTGCGAATATTTATCAATCAGAAACTTCAAGTATGGGAAACAGCGATAAACTGAGTACTCCTAATTTTATCATTGCAGGTGGTCCTAAAACTGATGATATTGTTGTAATGACATCGGTTGATGACGATGACCTTTTTGGCCAACGTTGACTTACTATATGCTAATTGTTTCTATAACACTATTTACTATACATTTTTTACAAATTAATGGTGAATCTCTTTACTAGCGTGTTTCTGCCGTTTAACTTTATGTTGATAAGATTTAAAAATTCATCTTCTTGTAATTCATGGGCATTAGGAGTCCAGCTCCGTTCAAGCGTCACAGGTATTTTATCCTGTAAAAAAAGATGTTGTGTATTCCCTCTAACCTTGAACTGAGAAAACTCATCATTTGTACTCGAAATGTCAAAAGAAATTTCGAACTGATCATCATTTATTGTGCAAGAGTAAACATAGTGAATCATCAGCAAATCTTTCCACAATAGAATAAATTGTTTCCAAGAATCGACCAGTTTCTTCAGTTCTTGGAACTGTTCTCCATGTTTGATAGTTTTTTGATTTGAGGTTACAAAAAGGTCCGCAATAGCATCAAACGGAGCAAATTCTGAACTATCTTCATAGGAAAGCATTACCAAATCCAAGTCTCCTGAGTATGGTTTGAACTGAACCTGTAGTCTTTCAGAAAATAAATAAGCATTGGAGTTAATATCTATCAGCTTTACGTCTTTCTCTAGTTCCAGTTCAGCAAGTCTTTTGCTCAAGCTCTCCAGATCTGACGCCGTTGGAACAGTTTTCTTTTCCACTTCTTCCTTGAGCAAGTTTATATCCTCCATTAGTTGCTTTCTTTTCATCTTTTTATTGTCTAACGATACAATTTTTTCATTAGTGAGTTCATCAATTTCAGCTATTTTCTTTTTCGTTCGATTCTTTTTCTCTTCATACGCATCGATTTCAACTTTATTTTTCAAAAATTTATCCATGTCGATTGATGCAAAGCTATCTTTGAGAACATTTAGCTTTTGAAGTTCTTGATCCAATTCTACTTTTTTTTCAATCATCTTTTGACGTTCAATCAATACGCTTTTCCTCCATTCGAGTGTTTTACTCAATTCAACTTCCATTGTTTGATTTACTCTTTCATATGATAGTGATAATTGCTCAAGAAGACCGGAAACAAATTTCATATTTTGCAATTTGGTCTGTTTTCGAGTAACGGTAGCAAGAGCTTGATAGTTTGTGCATAAGTCCAATTTCACATCTTCGCTTTGTTGATAGAACTCACGAATAGCAGTAGGATTTGACTCTAAAAGATCATTGCAGAACGTATTGACCATTGTAGAGATGGATTGGATAGATGATTTATATTGAGTAATGAGATGCACCAAATAGTGATAATATGGAATATTGACGCATGCATCAATTAAATCGGCTATGGTCGATTTAGAATCCGTGTTGGAAGCAGAAATAGACAAAGGTGTAGATGAAACAGATGATGACATCGATGATGGAGAAAGAGATACTGATGATCGAAAATCAGAGTTCAATGCAAGAGTTTGGTCGACTTCATTTTCACTTGGTCCAATTTTATCAAAAAATTGAACATTAACATCATGTAAGAATACATCAAGAGATATATTAATATAATTATCATCTGAGAATGAATGGTCTGATTCATAAGTATCTCCGTTTTCTGTCATATCCACAGTAACTTCTGCCAATGGAACCATTTCGGTTTCAATAAGCGAAGTTTCCATTTCACTGGTATCTCGATCAGATATTAGAGATGCATTTATCTCATCTGCGAAATCTGAATCTCGTTTATTCAGAACTTGATCTGTTTGAGTTAATATTGTGTGTGGGTTCTGTTCTACTATATTTGAAGACATAGGCACTTCAGTGGTACGAAATTCCCACTCTTGAGCAATTCCATTGGATCTAGAAAGATCTTCTTCACTTTCTCTCATTAGCATCTCGGGTGTTTTCATTTCTGTGTTAGATTTTTCATTGACAGCTATTGTTATTTCCATTGTTTCTTCATACTCGGTGTCATTCATTCCTATATCACTTTTGGAAGCTGGATCAGTCAAGTCCATTGATGAGTTTACAGAGTTATTCTCACCTTGGACGACGGAAGCAAGATCCTTTGATATTGGTTGGGTGAATTCCATGGTTTGATCATCATCACCAATCACATTAGACTCGTTAACCTTGTTGCCTATATCATTCTCCGGATTATAAAACTGATTCTCTTGAGGTTCTATTTCGTTATTTGGTCTAAAATGAAAAGTCTCAGTCATATCTAACTCTTCCGAATCGACTTCAGGATCTGGGGTTACATTCATATGTTGTGAATTAGAAATGTCAGCATCTAACTCTTGATCCACTTCCTCGAATAGATCACGTAAACTGCTGTGTGTATTAGGTGTGATTTGGGTATTTTCCTCATGTATTATCTGTTCCCTTATGACGTCCTGTTGCTTTTTGATTTGGTTAGTTAACTCAAGACTCATTTCCATTGTTTGGGTTTCTTCGTCAACAATAAATTGATCAGATTTATCTTGCAGAGATTCATTAGAGCTTTGTTTATCATCAGTTGACTGTTGACCATTAGCATCATTTTTCGGTGGCAATTCGTATACTTTACCCAAATATCGTGATGTTGTTAACTTTGATCCAGCATCACCAGTTTCTTGACAGACCGGATTTCCTGTAAGAGAACTTCGACGTTTTAGCTTGCGGCCTTCATTCGCTCTCGTATAGTTGATTTTGTGTAGAGTAACCTCAGGAGCAAAAGAAACACGGCGTTTCTCTTTCATCATTATATCAGTCAAAACATTGATGGTGTTATTATCATCCGCTGCTGCTTTCAATATTCCTCTGCCTGGAACGAGGGTATGTCGTCTATTGAAAGATAATGATGTAATGTCCTTAGTGATTACAGGCAGTGATAAACGTTTCGAGCTTTTAGACAAATGTAGATTATCCATATGTGTGTGACTTTTGTGAGAATCGCTCTATATACGGAGAAGTAACGGTTTGTTTACGTTAAATCGGAATTGTTCAGATTGGCGTAGATCACAACATTAAAATGTTGACTTTCGAGCTCGCGACATCGACTGACGGATGAGGAACTTTGCTATGCTACGCGTCATATTTGTGCACAGACATGTGTTGAAAAGATATATACAACCAAAAGGATATATTGGAAATCAGACATTGTAACCCTGACATAAACATTATATTAATAGAGTATATGACAATGTCAACACTGGTTCATTATTGGCTTCAAAATGTAGGTGAAGTATATAATTTCCCTACATACAAAGCAAGCTTGACTTGTTTTGCTACTTTCTGCAACTGTACTGTGAAAGATTTTTTGTATTCGACTGATGACAAAGTTGAATTTGATTTGAACATCTATGCAAGGTAAAATTTTGTTTACATGAAGAAGATTCATCAAAATTTCTCTTTGCTTACGTAATTGTATATTCTATTTTATTTTTATCAACCAGTTACATTCTAAAATACCAATTGTTTTTTGCTTTAAAAGCTCTGAAAAAAAATGAATAATCTGAAAATAAATTGAAACCAGTCGCTTTCATGGCATTAGTTAAAAAAAGTGTCCTAATATCTCAAACCGATGGTTGTACAATGACCTTCCATGCCTTTATTTTGACAAATACTACATGAATTAGACACAACAAAAGTATTGTCGCGCCTATTGTTAAGATCAGAAGTTGATTAATTACAGATGATATTTCTATACATGATATAAAGATCCTACAAGTTCTGCTGAGATAAACTTTATACTAAAAGTGGGGAACTTTGAATTTCCATGACCCGGTGACAGCATCATAACCGATATACTCGGTGTTAGGAATAGACTTGAGTCTATTGATATGTTTGATGATTGCAGGATGTTTAGGATCTGTAATGACACCCTTTCTATCCTTCGTTTTAGGATAGCATCCATCAATAGTGATTATTGCTGCAACATTTAAACCTTCACCAGCTTTTGGTTTGTTCTTGATATCAGGATATACAATACATTCATTTTGTCCAAAATAGACGATATCAGGAATGCTGGATAATGAAATAGATGTGAGATCTACTGGATCAACAAATTTAACACTACCATACCCTGTTTTACCGACAGTAAAGTCCTTCACCTCTAGAAGCTTTTCAGGTTCGTATTTCGATAATTCCTCCAAGGATGGTACCAAATAGTAACCTTCTGGAAGTTGAACTTCCACATTTTGGGCCTTTTCAACTTTTTTGTCAGAAATCTTTTCTTCTTTGGCTTCCACGTCGACATCATTAACAGCAGCTACATTTTCAACAACATCCGCTTCGCTTCCCTGTCTATTAGAATCGCTATCACCATCATTTTCAGGATCTTGTGCCTTTGTCTGACATGGCATATCCACCTTCAGGTCAATGGATTTTGATGAAGAAGCAGTTGGTGACAATAAGTCAGATGAATTGGAGTTTTCAACAAACAGTTTAGTGAGCTTTCTTGAGCGAGCAAAGAGAGGATTTGATAGAATGAGTTTGTCAGTTTCAGGATTAGACAAAGCGTCTGCTTCGGCCGCATCATTAACAACCTTGGCAGTAGCAGATTCAATCAATTTAGGAGTGGATGAAGAAACCAAACTATTTGATCTACTTGTAGAAGCAGATGATGCTTTGAAAAGAGGTTTTGGAGAGTTTCTATATCCGGACACTAATGTAATTTTCTTCTTTTCGACTTCCTTAACAGGAGTTGCAGTAGGTGCTTCAGGAACTGAAACAATAGGAGCTATATTCATTTTGACATTATCAAATAATGGGACTGAAGAATATGGATTTGAAGGCATGAGGTGCTGTTGTTGTGATTGCTGTTGCTGTAATTGTTGCTGCTGTTGTTGTTGCTGTGATTGTTGTGAACCAAATAAGCCACCTCCAATTGTAGTAGCCGTGTTATTTCCAAACATACCACCAGTAGTTGCTGATGGCTTCGCACCAAAAAGACCACCAGCAGCTGAACTGGATGTGGTAGCCGCATTGTTACCAAAAAGACCACCTGTTGTACCCGCTGGCTTGGAACCAAATAAGCCTCCAGCACTATTAGTACCTGCTGCATTGATATTATTATTGTTTCCAAATAAACCACCACTGGTATTATTCGAAGGGGCATTGTTACCAAAAAGACCACCAGAAGCTGGCTTAGCCCCAAAGGCGTTATTTGTTGTAGTATTATTACTACCAAACAATCCGCCAGTTGTGCCAGCAGGTTTGGTACCAAATAAATTACCTGATGTATTACCTGGGCCAGCTCCAACACCACCTAAACTATTAGTGGTACCGAACCCACCACTTGGGGCGTTGTTGTTACCAAATAATCCGCCAGTGGAACCACCTCCTAACGTGGAAGTAGTGCCAGTTGTATTACCGAAAAGACCACCGTTTGCTGTACCGGTGTTCGTGTTGTTGTTTGAACCAAACAAACCCCCAGATGCAGCAGGCTTGTTTCCAAACAAACCACCAGTTGCGTTATTTTGGGCGTTATTGTTTGCTCCAAATAATCCCCCTGACGCAGTATTACCAGTTGCATTATTGTTTCCAAATAAACCACCACCATTGTTGTTGGAAGCACCAAAGGCATTAGATGTATTAGTATTGCCACCGAACAACCCACCTGAATTTGTATTAGTATTACTCGAACCGAATAATCCGCCAGAAGTTTGGGTTTTATTCCCTCCAAACAATCCGCCTGAATTGGTAGCTGTACCAAATCCTCCTGTTGTTTGGTTGTTGTTTGCAGAACCAAACAAACCACCGCTTGCATTGTTGTTATTAGCACCAAAGACATTATTGGAGGTATTGGTAGCACCAAAGGCATTACCAGTAGTACCAGACCCAAATAAGCCACCTGAGTTGTTGTTAGCACCAAAAGTATTACTATTGCTATTATTTGCACCAAAAGCGTTGTTATTATTGTTGGCACCAAAAAGACCACCGCTTGCTGTGTTATTCGTTGCGCCAAAAAGACCACCTCCAGCATTGTTATTTTGACCAAAAGGCGTGGATGCGTTGTTTCCAAATGTAGAGCCAAAACCACCAGCATTGTTGTTATTAGACGCACCAAAGAGACCACCAGAATTTGCATTACTAGAAGAGCCAAATAAACCACCGCCAGCATTTGTGTTAGTACTATTGCCCCCGAATAAATTAGATCCAGTATTAGATGTATTTGCAGCACCAAAAGTACCAAATCCAGTATTATTTGCAGGTGTACCAAAACCGCTACCAGTAGAAGCTGTGTTGCTGTTACCAAATCTTCTGTTCTCTAGATAATCTTGAACTCTTAGTTCTTCAAATGAGAAATTCTTATATTCTGGCATTGCCGTAATTGATTCATAGTAAGAGGTACCAACTGTAGGATCTCTTTCAGTATACGCTTTGAAAGGTACAGCAGCAGTACCTTTATTTACGCCAAACCCTGTATTTGCTGCTGAACCAAAGCCCATTGAATTAGTGTTAGATCCAAAACCACCCAAGGTGTTATTATTTGCTGTATTGGTTGCACCAAATAAACCACCAGTAGTAGTATTATTGTTTGTACCAAATGGAGATGATGTATTATTTGCGCCGAAGGGAGAAGATGTAGAGTTAGATGCACCAAACAAGCCTCCTGTCGTTGCACCAGTTGTTGCATTGTTTGTTGAACCAAAACCAAACCCTCCACTGTTGTTGTTTGTATTAGCAGTTGTACCACCAAAAATATTGTTTGATGTACCACTAGCTGCAAAAGGAGTGTTATTACTATTAGTCGTTGAGCCAAAACCACCTGTATTTGAGGTAGCACCAAAGCCACCAAATCCAGAAGTTCCACCTGCTGGTGTGCCAAACATTATTGCTTCAAGTAGGTGTTTTACTATGATGAATTTACTCAGATTGAATATATCAAATGGCAAGATATCGATCTAAAATGCACAAACCCAACAACAGAAAATTGGCACCCGTGCACCAAATATTTTAACCGTTTTCTGCGTGGCCAGCTGTGCAAGTTGCTCCAACAATAAGGTGATTTCTTACTCACAATGGTATATTGATAAACCTTTATCAATGATAAACTTGTTCAACAGTTCCAGAAATTTTTTTTGAGATCTGAAAGTTAAGTATGCTTTGGTGGCTATATCGTTCTAACTTGTAATCAATATCTACTAAAACTTGCAAAATTTTAACTCTTCTATCTGTATAGTTATTATAATAGATACATAATCGGTATTGCTTAACACAATATGAATTTAAATATATAAATGTAAGTAAGTCTTACACCAGTACAATCCAATGATAAACGAAGCAGGTTGAGTTCGATATAAAATTTATTTGGCGTTTCATCAAATTTCATCTCAACTTTACGTGTCGCAAGGTTTATTTCTGTTTAACAAATTGACAAAAAGACTTTTAACAATTGAAAGATGGGTATCAAAGGGTTAAATGCTTTGGTGAAGGAACATGCACCTCGTGCAATTATTGCCAATGAAATGAAATCATTGTTTGGGCGTAAAGTTGCGATTGATGCATCTATGTGTTTATATCAATTTCTGATTGCAGTTCGTCAACAAGATGGTAATATGTTAACTAATGAAGAAGGTGAGACCACATCACACTTGATGGGATTTTTTTACAGAACAATTAGAATGGTAAGTAATGGTATCAAACCATGTTACGTTTTCGATGGTAAGCCTCCTGTTTTGAAAGGTGGTGAACTTGAGAAAAGACTTAAAAGGAGAGAAGAAGCAGAGAAGATGGCGGAAGAAATGAAAGAGACAGGTACAGTTGAAGAGCTCCAGAAGTTTGAGAGACGAACCGTTAGAGTTACAAGACAACAGAATGAAGAAGTTAAAGTTCTATTAAAATTGATGGGTATACCATTTGTTGAGGCACCATGTGAGGCGGAATCTCAGTGTGCAGAGTTAACAAAATCAGGGAAAGTGTACGGTGCTGCATCTGAAGATATGGATACTCTATGTTATTCTCCAACTCACTTTTTGAGAAATGTGACTGCTGCTGAAGCCAGAAAATTGAAAGTGGAAGATTATGATATTGTTAAAGTACTAGAAGGTTTTGAAATGGATATCAATACTTTTGTGGATCTTTGTATTTTACTTGGTTGTGATTATTGTGAGACAATTAAGGGAATTGGACCTGTAACTGCCTTAAAATTGATTAAAGAACATGGTAGTATAGAAAATATTATAAAATCGATTGAGGAGAATCCAAAATCCAAGTACATTGTACCGGAGAATTGGCCATATAAGGAAGCTAGAGAGTTATTTTTGAATCCTACAGTTACTCCTGGTAAAGATGTGGAACTGAAGTGGGAAGAACCAGACGTTGAGGGTCTTGTTGATTTGATGGTGAAGAAAAATGGTTTCAGTGAACAAAGAATTCGAGATGGTGCATCAAAGCTGTCAAAGGCACTCAAAAGTGGAACACAAGGAAGACTTGATGGATTTTTCAAAGTTGCTGATGCGGGTAAGAAAAGACCTAATTCCAAAGAAGAAACCAAAAAATCTACTAATAAACGTAAGAAAAAATAATTCCCTTTTAAACTTTTAATATATGAATCTAAGGTGTACAATTACTTATTTATAAATAAACAACAAATAATTATGGAATATTATGATCAAATGCATTTGAACATTACATTATTGCTCAACTGTTAAGTTGATATCTTCCTTATAGTTTTCCTTTGATGCAAATATTTGTGATACCATTGAGGTTGTATCTGCAATAAAAGCAGCAGACTGAATACTCGCTTCTTTAGTCCTATCAACGAACTTCTTCATACTGGTATCAATTCCAGAAATATATCTCAAACCTGCAACGATAGGCCAAGGAACTGAACGGAAGATCGGCATAAAGTTCCCATAAAAAGGCATTTTGATTTCACCTCTACAACCATAAGTGACTGCTTTTAAAACTTGTTTGGCAACATCCTTAGGATCCAGTTCTGGTGCAAATAACGTAGAAGGTGTTCTAACGCCATCAAACATACGAGTTTTTAGTTGCCCAGGGCAAATTAATAGTGTTTTGACACCACTTGTATTAAAAGTGGGAGATCCTAGTTCGTATGTCAAACTTTCGTGCAAAGCAATTAAACCTGATTTTGATGCACCATACGCACTTAATCTTGCTGGTGACATATAACCCAACGTTGAACCAATAGTTACAATATAGCCCCTTTTCTCATCTAACATATATGGAAGAAACGTTTTGACTGTGTAGAAGCTTGACAAAAGGTTGACAGAAATTGTCTTTTCAATTTGGTCAAAACTTAAATCTAAAATTTTCTCACCACTTACAATACCTGCATTATTTACTAAAATAGTGATGATTCCCACATCTTCCAGTACTTGTTTCGCCTTGACTTTGACATCGTCAGGATTGGAAACATCACAGACATAATAATGAACTCCTTCTAAGTAGTTTTCTGAACCCATTTCAGGTAAAACTAAATCGAAAACTACCACTTTTGCCCCTCTTTGATGAAAAAGTGAACTAATTTCTTTCCCTAAACCAGAACTACCGCCTGTTACCAACACAATATCCCTGTTGGGATCAAAGAGCAGACCTACAAGTAAATTTGAAGCCTCCAAAAAGAGCCAATTGGTTCTATAGAATACCCAAGATAAAGGACCTGTCATTATCAATCTAGTAAGACAGTTTCAACTCTGGGAATAGGTGTTGAGAGAAAGAAGCAAAACATAGCAAAAGGAATTCCCAAGAAGGCAATTCCCCTATTTCCCAATTTTCCAACTGAGTCGCGACGTGCTGCCGAGCCTCCCGACCTCCCGAGCTTGCAATTTTCATTCTCAGGGCAGTGCGGAGAGTTGCGGTCGGGGCGTCTGAAGCTTCTGGGGACATCGTCACGTCTCGTCTCCACACAGATCTGGCAGATATATATGTCGTTACCCAACAATTAAGCGTCATACTGACATATAATAGTTATGCAAGAGCCACCTCAAATCTTACGTGTGAAACGTAAAAGGACTGAAGATCCACTTCAAGCTTTGGTCATAGAGACATCTAAGCGTCAGATCAAGAGACCGAAATATGTTTTCCGATTGAAACGGACAGAGGAAAAAGACATTCAAGATTTTACAGCTGTACTAACAGCAAGCAATAGCTCAAAGGACAATAAACCAGTTTTTAATTTACCCGCCAGGAAAAAATCTGTAAGTGATAGTAATGGTACAATTTTGAATGGCGGAAGTAGGGGAAGTATTTCCGAAGGTTCACAGGATCATGCTTCAAATATTGTCGATGAACAACCTATGGAATTGAACCCTCAACTCTTGGAAATGCTTAATGATTATTTAAAAGATAATGATGAAACTGCAATAAATAATCATGTTAAACCGCCAAAGAGAAGACAGTCAAGTATTAGCCAAGAAAGAGAACTCAATGGTCGTCCAAATTTCGACAAAGAACAAATGTTGCGAAATGCAATTGCAATAGATGAAGATGATAATAATGATTCTGATTATGTTTATGATGTTTATTATAGAGACAAGGCTATTAATGATCAATGGAATAATGGAAAAATAGGATATATTCGATTTGAAGATGATGACGATGCTAACTTCTTTGATGAGCAAGATGAACTCATGATGAATACAGATGATGAAGATTCTAATGATGAAAATTTCTATAGAAATGATTATCCTGATGATGAAGATGCGGGTTACGAAGAGGAAGCAGAGTTAGAGTCATTAGGATTGGCAGAGCCAAGTGATGACCAAGATGATGAGTTTGACATATTAAATGATAAACGTAGGTTTTCCAGACAAGATTTTCTACGAACAGAAGGTCTGAACGGTTTATCAGCGGATGATTTGGAGAATCTGACAACTCAAATTGACGAGAAACAAGTTTGGCGCAATACTGATGATGTGTTAGAAGATGATAATGATGATCCTGATGGCGATTACAGTCGATCGAATGAAGATGATGATGCAATGGAAATGGACAGTTATGCCGATACTGATCACTTCAATGAAAGTGATGCTGGATTTGAAAGAAATGAATTTTTCAAATCGGATAAAGATGACCCTATGGCCATTCACAGAGACCGAATATTTGGAAAACTACAGGATATGATTCACAAAAAATCATGATTTACACTAATGATATATATATTAATATATTTATATATGTATGAACTTTGGTAATACGAATATCCCATAACTTGATGATGCATAACTCTTTAAAGTTGTTTGACCTTACGTAATCCAAAAATTATGTGTTGCGGGAATTTTTGGCCATTGAGGAGCTCAGCACACTTCCGAATCTGCAGATCTTCTAAGATTCACAGATGCTTTAGTGGCTTTTCCATTGCGAACTTTATAAGCAGCTTTAATACCAGGAGCAATAGCAATAAAGAAGAAATTCATTACAATTAAAACAAAATGTCATTGAGAGGTGTAGGAAAGGCAATTTATAGAACACCACATCAACTGTTTGGTCGGCGGACCGCCGAAGATGAGATTTATAAGCAATGGGAACACGATATAAGTGTATCAATTGCAGGATTGGAATACATGAAACTTGAAAATCAAAAAATTCAGTCATTCTGGAAAAAACTAATGACTAATTTTCTTCTGGTTATAAGTATTTTTCTTGATTCTCATAAACAAATAGGTAAACACAGTACCCAAAATGCTGATAGAAATGAAGATTTTGCTGATATAACTACTCATGATATTGAACAAGCTCATAAATTGGCTAATTTATTAAATGAAAGAGTGACTGGAATTTCAAAAGCTTCGACTGAAAGTTTTGTTTCTAAATGTGATGAGATGATAAAAGTTTTGAAAAGTATTCAGAAATTAATGACGAAGAGGAATCACAAAAAGATTGACTATGATATGCAGATTAAAAAATTAGATTCATTACTAAAGAATTCAGCAACTGCAGAGAAAGATAAAAATAAGCTTGAGATCCATCAAACTAAGTTGACAGAAGTAGAAATTATTTACAAGGATATCAATGGAAAAGTTAACTTGATTGTACCAGAGGTTCTCAGTAGCTTGTCAGAATTTTTAAATAAATTGATTTACAAGCTATATTTCTCCAATCGTGAAATCCTTGACTATATACAAAGAAATCTTGAGAAATTTAATAGAGTCCACGGTATTGTTTCAGACAAATCAATTTTGTCATACGATTATATTATCAGTGAATTCAATCAACTTCATTCTCAGGGAATACATAGATTGAATGATCTTATACTTCTAAAAGATTTTGGATCGTTAAGGGAGAAAACTTTAGCTGAGAGTACAACAAAACACGTAAATAATGCTGCAAGTACCATAGTTGATACCACTGTTAATTTTACCAGCACTGTATACACCAAAGCATCGAAACCAAACCAGAAACTTTCAGTATCACTTGGTACATTCAAAATTGATAATCCTGTCAAACCTTATAGTAAAGAGGGTATTTTTGCTTCTGCATTAGATCCTATTGAATTTGTTCAAACAGCAGATAACCTAATTGATGTTCACGAAAAACTTCCAACTTCAACATCAATAACTGATTTTGATGCCACCTCAGATTTGCCAATGATTCCCAATGATACAGGGCCAAAATCCCCTACAATAGAAAATAATCAAGATTGGCTGAAACCACTTAAAAACTCTACACTGAATGTTAAGAAACAAAGAGACAATTCAGCTTTATCATCATCTTCATCACCACCACCAGAAGAAACGACCGCTGAAATCCGTGATATAACATCAGATCGAAATGTTTCAAGTGCAAGTTATGCTGCATCGTCATTAAATCTTGATATCAAATCAGAAACGTACAAATATGTAAGTGTTACTGTGGACAATATAACAAAACAAATCTACAAGATAGTAACACAACCTGAAATACTGCGCACCCCACTTTCCCTAAAAAATAACGAACTTAAGTCAAATGATAGACTGATAACAAGTTTAATTGCAGCAAAAAGTAGTGTAACTGCCAATGCATTTGCAGGATTCTATTCCGTTTAAAAGATATCGGATGGTACAATCTTTATATACATTAAACATTTCAATCACGAATTTATAACGATATTTATGCATCACTATTCGAACGATGGTTTTAGTAACCACTTCGAAACTTGTTTACTGAATGTTTCAAAACTTTAGTTCTTCGTTTAATTGAGTTATCAAGATCATCATCAGTGAATATACGCCCATGGCTGTCATCTTCACTTATTTTCAATGGATTAAATGAGTCTTCATCGTCAGTTTTTACAATTTCAATATCTGATTTATCCATAATATAATCATCATTCCCAAATGATGGAGGGATATTAGTAAATTTGACTGTGTAGTCATCATTTGATCTCAGTGCAGTGTATACGTCATGGGCTTGAGACCTTCTCGTTGTTCCCTTAGTGGACTTCCGCTCACTGTAGACATTTCCACAATATCTATCGTTATACAGACTGTTTTTTAGTTCTGTATCACTGACTCGATAGTTAGATCTCGTTTTCTTTCTTGGCGCAGTTCTTGCCTCCTCATTTTCATTCCTGAAGTCTTGAGAACGATTCCTCTTTTGATTTTGGTATGACGTTTCTGATGAGGCAGACCTCTCTTTATCATTTAAACGCCGGCTTTTATGATTCACTTCATTGCTTTTTTTATGTTCAACTGATTTGAACTTATGAAAGTCAGTAGTATCATCAGGACACAAAATTGTCTGAGCAGAACCAATATACGCATCTGTATTCTGTTTTGATTTTGATTTTGACTTTGACTTTGACTTTGAAAACAATGAAGCAGAGATCGGTTTAAGATCTTCCCTCGGAGACTGTCTTCTGGTCGCATATAGAGGTAGTGAAACATTTGCTTCTTTCATCAGCTGTTTATCATCATCCGATTTCGAAGTAGATCCCCTAGTAAACTGATCGCTTTCAATAATTTCTTCTACAGGACGAGTTAGAGTCTCACTAGAATCAAGCTCCAATTTTCTTTTGGTTGGTTTAGATACTAAATTGTGTCTAAACAACTCTGTACCTAAGTTTCTACCTGTTCCAGCCTCTTTAAAGGGAGACTCACTGTGAAGTTTAATTGGACTAGAATTGTATGATTTATTCAAATATGAGGAAATTTCATTGCGTAGTTCATAATCGGGTTTAGAGGAAACATGTTCTCTTTCCACAGCAATTTTTGCACGAAACAACTCATTTTCGTTAGTATTCATATTAGCAGCTTCACTCTTCTTTTCTTGAGGCTGTGTCCTCTTCAAAATACGAATGCTATTTATGTGAACATTTACTGGAAGGTTTTCGTCATTATACTTCGCAGTTTCAAGTTTAGCATCATTCAAAGAGCGTTTTTCTTGAGAAATAGGTTGTCTGGTATCGACATCAACAGCATATGTTTTTGACAGATTCAACTTATTGTTTTCACACGCATCTTTCATACTATCTGATTCTAATTCTGGAGAAGCACTTTTAAGAAGCTCAATGTTCTCACCTTTTTCAACTCCATTATCACTCGAAACATCTGAACTTTCTGAGAAGCCTGAAATTTCTACCACACGATTGTCAACATCATCAGTAATCTCAATTGGTATGCTTTGTTTGGTTCCTGTAATTCGAGCAATTGTAGAATCTCTATATCTTCTACGCAATTTTGAAACTAGACCTATGTCTTTATCTTGCTTTGAGAATGATCGATGTTCGGAGTTATCTGATTTCTGCGACATAATCTCCTTATCAATATCCTTCATCAAAAGTTCTGCTGAGTTGGCTGATTGAAAGTTAGATACATCTGAACTATGAGAATCTAATGCGATTTTCTCCGGAATAGAATTTTGTGGTACAGATTGGTTTTCCTCAATCACATCAATATGATCTTCATCGCTTTCAAGCAACTTAACACCGTCATCCTCTCCATTGAACGAATCTTGGGACAAGGGTTCGGTTGATTTAGGTCTCCGGCGAGACTTAGTTAACGGCATTCTAAGTACAGACTCGTTACTTGTGGTAGCTTCATCTTTATGACGACCAACATCTTTATCTGAATCGAGTGTCAACTGGGAACTGGACTTTTCACCTGGATTTTCCACATGTTCAGAAATTCCAGCTTTCTTCGATAAAAAAATCTTACTATTGTCAATCGATGGTGATGGTGATGGGGATAATGATAATGATGGTGACGTTGAAGATGCAAGATTATAGTCTGATAATTTTGGTTTTCTGACATTTAGTTTCCTACGACCTCTTTGTTTTGCAGATTTCTTGTGAAGCTCGTAATCACTATCACTAGCCATCATATCAATGTCATTTTTCTGTTCAGGATCAGAACCCATAACAGTCATTTTCAGTTTCTTTTCTTTAAGTTTGGGGCTACTGGATCCATTCTCTATAAATGGCTTTTTCTCATGAAAGTGAGTTATGACTAAATCATCATCACTGTCATCGACATTCTCTCTAGGTTTCATATCGTGATAAGAACTTTCAGCTTTAGTATCTGTTTTAGTACCTTCCGCTCCATTCATTTCTAGCTGTGAAGTTCCTTCAATTAACTTTTGACCAACAGTTTTAATACCAACATTGGAACTATCTCCTTTATTTGACTCAACTTGTTTTCT
This sequence comes from Pichia cactophila, assembly GCA_030563965.1. Taxonomy (NCBI): domain Eukaryota; kingdom Fungi; phylum Ascomycota; class Pichiomycetes; order Pichiales; family Pichiaceae; genus Pichia; species Pichia cactophila. The sequence goes on from JAJMKU010000001.1 coordinate 130,615, forward strand.
TAAAAGTTCAAACAATAAATTTCTTAACTCTTCACGATAGTTCAATAACCTATTCTTATCAAAAAATTTCTCATTTTCTTGTTTTGCTTGATTTCGTATCTTATTTCCCGTGGGCCTCTTCAAAATCATTCTGTCAAACTCTGTCGGATTTTGAAGCATGGTTTGGATATTGAATAGAACATGTATACCACAATCGTTCAAGTTTTTTTGTTGTGGAACCAAACAGATTTTCTTGAAGATATCTTGAGGATTCAAATCCAGATCGTATTTATCTTTGGCATATGAAATAAGAAAATGTTTCAACAAAAGAATAGCTTTGTCATGGTTTTTCCTCAAGGAATTTAAAACACTTATTTGAGCTGCACCTGGTGGTCGGTTATCGGCCCTCAAATCACCAGTTTCGTCATCTATTAATTTCCTTTTATTTTTCACTGGCGATCTAACAGGAATGATATCCCCACTATTATCATGAGCATTAGTTCCAATTGATTCCTCTCTTTGCAAATCTACTCCTTTCATATCCGTATCATCTTTACCATCAGTTAACTCAAAGAGATCCTTCTGTATAACGTTCATGTTGATTTGATTCTCTAATCTATCTAAAGATTTAGGTTTGTCATCGTTTTTAATCGCATCAATGTTAGTTTCTGAATCTGTATTTTTATTATCTTCAACACTTATTACTTTCTTTTTCAAATATCGCCGTTTTAGCTGTTTGAGTCCAGATATAACGACAAAATACCAATGCAAATCTTGATTTATTGGAATGATAATATAGTCTTTGTCAAAGAGGTCATCTACTCTCTTGAACCAAGATTTCACATTTTTGTAATAATTACTATCTTCCACATGTCTACTCAAACTAGTGAAAAAAAAGGAGTTAAAAATTTCAATATTTTGCGTTTTGGGTATGTTTTTTTCTCTTGCTGTGTAAAGAAGGTGTGCAGTAACAAAGTCAATAATGGTGTCGTTCACCCAATTATCATTATAAAGACATTTGAATTCATTGTTGGTTATACTGAATGTTTTCTTATTATCGAACTTAACTTTTAAAGTTGGTTCAAAATATAGTTGTTCATTATCTGGTATATACCCATATATTCTTGAATTACCATTTTCACCTAACATGATTTCATTAATTTCATTATCGTTCAGCTCCTCATAAGTGACTTTCCCTCGGGTGTTATTCCTTCTCACTTTACGCTCTAAACTTGAGAAATCAGTATCCATTTGATTTGTTATTTTCGTCAACGCAGATGTATTTCGTCCATTACTAGTGAATTTTGCAGCTGGTATCGGCTCAAATGTAAGTGGAGAAAATCTAGAGGTCTCGGATAAAGTAAACTTACGAAGTTTGACATTTAGGTTTCTGGCAATCTGTGCAGCTTCTTTTAAAGGAAGTGGATTTACCAAATACACCACCACCATTTCAACTTTTTTTACTATATGCTTGATTCTCTTTGGTGTAGGTGACATGACAAACATTATCACACTACAAAATGCATCTTTATTTGCCAATTTGAATTGTTTAACCTTCTCAAATGGAATGCTTATAAAAAAACCTTCTGTACTACGTATGCTAACAATTTCATCCTTCATGGTGATCTCAATTGAAGAATCATTTATAATATCTTCGTGATCTCCTTCTGATATAAGTATAACCTTCTTCACTGATCTTACATCGTCAACGTTGTTATTGAGAGATGGTGTTTCTGTAGAGTCAAGAATAACCAAATCATCGTTGTAATTTGCTGAATCTTGGGATTCTTCCATTTCAGCAGAGAAAATAGAAGAGGTAGGAACAGGTATAGAGACAGATTTATTTGATATTGTATTTGATTTATCAGACGATTGTTTAGTTGGTTTCAAATTTTGTGATCTTCTGGAAAATCCTGATGCATTGGTAAGGCTTCTGCCATATGTTTTTGTTGTATTAGTAGTGCTTGATGATGTTAAACTATTAACAGGAGATGACCCTTTGGGCATCAATGAAGTCAGTTTTTTGGTTTTGAGAGCCATTATAACGTGATAAAAAAATATCTGGAGTCACTCCAAGAATGGCTTCAGTCTATAATAATAGCTTCAGTTTTGTCAGAAGCTTCAGAGGGTATTATTTATTAAGTTGTTGTTAGATAAAGAAACACGTATACAATTCATGCATCTAGCAAGTAGCAAACTAAATCGACGCGTAATCGACGCAAAAACAAAGTTTCATGAAATTTCAAATTTTTTTTCCTTACCAGCGGCCCTGCTAGCTAGCAGTCTCTATAGCCACCGAGTAAGCATTGAAATTTGTAACTTTCGGGAAACTCGATGTGGAGGTGAATCATTCAAGTTTACCTTGAAAGCTACAACAAAGGTTTTTTTTTCCCGGCTGATTACTTCACATTAGCACTTGGAGCTTGAAATAGGTTTATTGTGGAGAATATTACAGTTATTGGTAGTTGAAAAATAGTTCATAATCAGTTAAATATGATGTACAGATATACAACGTTGAGAAATTCATCAGTAGTGTTGGGGTCACGTTCATTCAGTACCAGAAACGCATTATGTGCACCTAAATCTCCTCTTTCTGTGTTTGCGGAAACTTTCAAGAAAGAGTGGAAGAAAAGTAATGAACTTACTGATCAAATCAAACAACTTAAAAGTGCAACTGATGAACTTGGTGAATCTGAAGCTTTCAAAAGAGCTAAAGCTGCATATGATACCGCACAAAAGGGTAAAGGTAAATTAGGTGAAGGTTTATCTAAAACTGCAGAAGTTGTTGGTGATGTTGCGTATAAAGCATGGGAATCACCTGTTGGTAAAGTTGTTCAAAAGACTGCAGAAACTACTGCTCATGTTGTTGATAAGGTTGTTGAACCTGTGACTAAGACCAAAGCGTACAAGGATGTTACTGAAGTACTTGGTGAAAATTCATCATCTTATGGTTTATACGAATCTAAGGAGGAAAGACAAAAGAGGAGAGAGAAAGAATTAGCAAATAAGCCAAAGTTAGTGAAAAAGAATGATGAAGCTGGCAGCGCAATAGTTGCAACTGACATCAAGCCAGAATCTAACATCAAAGAGAAGCTGAAGATCAAACCAAATTCTGCTATTGGTAAATTCATGCTTGTATTGAGAGAAAAATGGGAAGAAGCTGAAAATCCACTATTAGTTTTGATTAGAACTATAATTAACAAGATTGGTGGTTTATTTGCAGAGACTGAAGCTGCTAAAGTTGTTAAGGAATTCAAGGCATTAGATCCTAATTTTACAAGTATTGCTTTTCAAAAACAATTGAGGGAATATATTGTCCCAGAAGTTGTTGAAGCTTATATTCAAGGTGATGAGGAAACTCTTAAAAACTGGCTATCTGAAGCTCCATTTAATATTTATTCAGCAAAGCAAAAACAATTGAGAGATCAAGGTATTTTCTCTGATGGTAGAATTTTAGATATAAGAGGTGTTGATATTGCAAGTTACAAATTATTAGAACCAAATAACACACCTGTAATGGTAATTGGTGCTAGAGTTCAAGAAATCAATTTATTCAGAAAGCACAAAACTGGTGAATTAGTTGCTGGTTCTGATGAAGATATTTTACTGTCAAGTTATGCAATGGTTGTTACGAGAATTCCTGAAGAAATGGATAATCCAGTTACTGAAGGTTGGAAAGTTTTAGAATTTGTAAGAGGTGGTTCTAGAGAGTTTACCTAAATTTTGATGACTTTCAATGTGCAAATATCATATATATAAAATTCCTGTCTTATAGTTACAATGATTATGAATAATTTAGTAAATAATTCTCTATGCGGGCGGCTTGAACGAATATTTTAAAATAATGTTTTTCAAATTACTTTTGATGGCATGTAAGTGTATCACTGAGATATATGTTGAAAGAAGCTAAGGAGAAACCAGTATTCCCTAAATTGAGCAAGTTAAATCTACCTAAATTAGAATTTCCTCAGTTTAGAGATTATAGAGTTATTGAATGTCCCGATTTTGATACATCTGCAGACGAGGAAGAGGTTGAAGAAGAGAGAAGAGAAGAACCATCTAAGAACATACTTGATAGAATAAGAAGAGAAGATGGAGGGATTGATTTGGGTATTCATAAGAGTAACTTTGGAATGGAGGGTATGGAAATACGAAATACACGTAAGATGATCAATTATGATGTACATGAAAATCAATTGAATAAAGAAGAAATTACTAAAGAAACTTCAACTTTATATGAGATACCATTTGAGTTTGGTGATCGTGGAAGTCGATGGAGAATGATGAAACTTGAGAAATTAGGTAAAGATCCAAATGATGGAGATATTTTGAGTCAGTGTGCTACAATGTGGGATTATGAACTAGCTTGTTTAGAGATGAATGAGTTAAAAAGTAGGGAAAGTAAACCACGAAAGGAATGGGTCTTTAAACCAAGTGAAGAATTTTGTAAATCTAGGGAAGTTCATATAATTGCAAATAATATTGCAATGAAGAAGTTGAAGAAAAATAAAAATGATATAAGTTATACTAATGATGATGATGGTAATGTTATTGAAATGAAGAAATACCAAGAGAAATCAAAGAGTAAGAAATTGAAGAATGAATTGAAATTGGCTCATTTAATGTCAATGGATAATGAATTTGAAGATTTTACAATTTCAAGAGATCAAATAGAATCATTGAATAATGATTGAAAGGGGTCTATAAATATTCTAAAATTCATTAGTAAAAAAGTCAAGTATATATAAACTTATAAAAATTGGTTGGTTTATCAATTGATATTATTTTTTGTTGTTTGAATTATTTGTTTCATCATCATCTAAACTTAATTTATCCTTAACTAAAACTTTATGACCTTCTTCTTGTACATTTTCAGATTTAATTAAATGTTCTTGTTCTTTTAAAACCTTTAATTTCTGTTCAACAGTTGCATTTTCATGATCAACTTGTAATTCTTGTTCATGATAGAATTCAACAGGTAAACTTGATAGAACTGCCTTTAAAGCTTCATGAGTTGAAGAATATCTTTCAGTTTCACCATAAGTGAAAGCATTTGTTAAAATCATAACAGTTGATGGAATTTTTTCATGTAATCTCATATCTAACCATTCATATAAATATTGTCTTAATTGACCAGGAGTTGCATTATGCATATGAATACCACGAGAAGCGCAAGCTTGTTGTAATTCAGCAATTGATAAAGAATCAACACCTTCTTCATCGATTAATTTATCATCTTCTTTAATTTTCAGCATTCTGTGACGAATTCTGTATCTTAATATTTGATCAGTACCATAAGGTTTAATATTTATGTATTTTGCTAATGCAATAAGGGTACCACGTGGAGCATTATCTAAAATCAAATCATCTTTAAACATTTTGGCAACACGGAACAATTGCTTTTTAGAAATTTCATCAGATTTAGAACTACGTAATTTTTTCAGGAAATCCTTAAAATCAGCAATTTGTTCTTCAGATAAAGTTGAAGGTAATTTAACCAATGCCTTTGAATTACTTAAAACTTGTGCAACTTTATATCTAGTATTCCTTAAAATAGCCATTTTCTTTTCCTTATCAGCTTGAGATTCATAAGTTGAAGGTAAAAGATTTGGGAATAATTTAAGTGCAATTGGTAATAACAATTCAGCAAAAGGAATTAATACAAACATTGCAAAAGGAAATAATCTTAAAACATCAGCTGTTGTTCTTTGTAATTGTCTATATTCTCTTCTAGTTAGTTCATAACCAGCTGTCATTTTAAGTAATAACCTTGATGAGATTTTAATTTCCAAACCTAGAAGTTTAGTACCTTCCCAATAATGATGAGCTTCATGTTTAACTTTTTCCCAAATAGTTAATTTTTTTTGTTCTATTTTGACTGGAGCAGCAACTTCAGCTGGATTTTGAGATTTTGGAACAGGAACAGTAGATGTGGTAGTAGTTGTTGATTTAGATTTAGCAGAGACATCTTTAGCATCAGTTGAATTGAAACGTTTTGAAACAACGTAAGGTGTTAAAAGAATTTGATATCTAGTTTTGGGAAGTAAATTTGAAGACGCAATTGCGACAAATTTAGAGTATCTTAGTAAAGACATATTGAAATTTCTGAGAAAAAGGGGAAATTGAATTTTTTTTTATAGTGTGTATAAGATGTGAGATTTTAGAAAATAGTAGATTTGAAACGATAAAATGATAGAAGCAATCTAACTAATTTAACATTAATAATGAAATGTGTTTATGATGATTTGTAAAATGAAATGAATGTAAGTGAATTTGTTAATTGAAAGATGTAATTTAGTGACAAGTTTGATAGTTGAGTGATGAAACTTGTTTTATATGTAGGATGAAATTGAGGTTATTAATCTTTGAAGAGAAATAACAATTGTCGATGTCAGAGAGGGTGTGAAGCAGTGACAGGGAACAACTTTGGAAATAAAAGGGTTTTCTGAAGCAAAGCTAGGTCAGACAGGTAGGTCAGGTCAGGTCAAACTAGAAAAAAAACGTCAAGTTAGATGGAGATAAATGCCAATAATAGGCTGCTGGGCCGGAGAGTGTGGGGGGAGGGAAAGAACGGGGGGGCGAAAAGCCCAGCAAAAAGCCCAGCAAAAAGCCCTTGAGCGTCCCCCAGCAGCCCTCCCTCTCCCTCTCCCTCTCCCCAGCAAATTCCGGTCCCGGTCCCGCACACTTACTTCGCGCACTCACCTCTCCTAAATTTAAGGCCAATTTTTTCCAATTTCCCCTTGACATGAACATGCAAAGGACATGAGCATGAGCCGGCGCCTGTCACAATTTGCCTCGGCTTGTCCGGAAAGGGAAATTTCTAACCTTTCGCAAAACCTGCAAGAGTTGAGCCGCCGGCCGATCGACGCCTGTGGTTTTTTTTTTCTCTCTCTTTCTGCTTTCACAGGCGCGCATCGACGCGTCAACTTTTTTTTTTCAAGCTGGAGAAAATATTTGTTCAAAACTGCTTGGGGTAGGCTGGCAAACTGGAAAAGATTGTGTAAGAGTGAACAAGAGTGTCTGTAATCTGTTGGATCCTGTTACTACATCCCTCTACTTGTCCAATATGGTTAAAAGAAACAGATCGATTGCTGTTGACGCGATTTTGCCTGATAATGTCGAATCCGCAGATTCTTCTAAATCTACCACATATATCAACAACAAAAACAACAATAGCACCACCAACAATATTGATAATGTTGAAAATAATAACAGTGAGTCGGATTCTGATGATGCAGATGAGGAAACAGAAAATAATGATACAGTGATCAAGAAAAATGGTACAAAGAAACAAAAACTTTCCTCTTCAGATATTCAGATGGCTAGAGAAACTGCTGAACTTTTCAAATCTAATATATTCAAACTTCAAATAGATGAGTTGATAAAAGAATTAAAATTGAAAGATTCTCATTGTTTACTTATAGAGAAAGTACTACACAAAATTAACAGTTTAATTCAACAAATACCTGATTCTGATCCTCTTTCACTCGATGATGCTTTGAATTATTTCAAAAATACTTCAACTAAAATACCATTCCCTGATCCAAATCCAAATTCTTTAAATTATAATTTACAATATACTGCACCTGAAGATGTTTCATTGATTGGTTCATTTGGTTTAAAAACAGCTATTAATAAAAAATCAGGAATGTCAATTGATGTATGTCTTACAATGGATAAATCTCTCATTCAACAAAAAGATTATTTGAATTATAGAATCTTATACAAACAAGCTTTTTACCTTGCATACCTTACACATCATTTATCTATATTAGCTCCAAAGAATAATCTACCAATAAAACTTCACTATGATTATCATAATGGTAATAAATTATGTCCTTCATTAATAATTCAAAGTGATCCTTCAATTTCAAATTCTAATAATTCATTAATTTTTGATAAGACAAATTTTTCAATTAGATTATTAATAGGTTTACCTTATGGTGTTTTCGAAAGTAGAAAATTATTACCTGATAGAAACTCAATCAGAATTCAAAGTTCTTCCTTAAATTCAAATGATGATTTACCACCAACACCACTTTACAATGCATCAATACTTTCTTCAACAACTTATTCTTATTATTTGAAATATTTATATACTACTAAAAAATCAACTGAAGCTTTTAAAGATGCTGCATCTTTAGGTTCATTATGGTTATCACAATATGGGTTCTCTTCAAATATTAATGATGGTGGATTTGGTCATTTCGAATTCAATATATTGATGTCTGCATTACTTCAAGGTGGTGGTATAAATGGTAATAAAATTTTACTTCATGGTTATTCATCTTATCAATTATTTAAAGGTACAATTCGTTATTTAGCAACTCAAGATATTTGTGATGATGGTTATTTATCTTTCTCCTCATTATTAGATGAAAAAAAATTGATTTTCAAAAAAAATGGATTTAACATACCAACAATCTTTGATAAGAACACTAAAATAAATATATTATGGAAAATGTCAAAATCTTCCTACACAATTTTGAAAAAATATGCTATTCAAACATTGGATCTTTTAAATGATGTTATTGTCGATAGATTTAACCAAGTTTTCTTAACAAACAATACTAATATCAATATTAAATATGATTCTGTTGTTTCAATTCCTTATTCAAAATTGATAGAATTTAATGAAGATAAATTCGGTTCATTAGAGAAAATCTCTTTTGTCACCTTAGAAAATTATCTTTGTAATAAAGTTTACAAAATTCTAATGGAAGCATTAGATGACAGAGTTTATCAAATTGATGTTAAACTTTCTAAAAATTTACAATCATGGTCAATAAATAAACGAAAACCATCTAATAATCTACTCAATTCTCAATATCTAATTGTTGGTTTATTCCTTAACCCTGATGAATCCGATAAACGTGTTACAAAGGGTCCCTTACATACAGAAAAGGAAAAAGGTGAAAAATTTGTTTCATTTTGGGGTGATAAAGCTCAAGTTAGAAGATATAAAGATAATACTGTTCAATGGAGTTGTCTTTGGGATGTTTCACCAACAGATTCTGTTGTTTTGACTATAGTTAAGTTTATCTTAGATAGACATTTATCAGATTCTACAAATGAGTCTCATAAACTTTCAAACAATTTAATTGTAAATTCTTCTAAATTTACATCTCTTTTACCACAACCTCTAATTCCACATTCATCTACTTCTCAACCATTAATTTTACCTGAACATTTTATCAAACTAAAATCTGCATTTGATAATATCGTTAAAGATATCTCCAATTTAAACTTACCATTAACAGTTAGAAATATTTTACCTGCTTCACCATCTTTGAGAAATACTTCTGTTGTATTACCTGTCCCTTTTGCTACAGGTGATCCTAATTATTTCAATGAATGTATCATTCAGTTTGAAACTTCACATCGTTGGCCAGATGAGATCGTCTCACTTGAAAATACTAAAACTGCCTTTTTGTTAAAACTCGCTAATGAATTACAGAAAACTTCAGACGATTATTACAATTGTTATATAATAAAAGATGATTCTTCAGTACCTTACAATTCTAATATCACAGTTTTGAGAATCTTAACTAATGATGGTTATGGTTTCCAATTTAGAATTGTTACAGAAATGGATGAATTCTTATACTTAAAGGCAATCGAAAATTCAACTAAACTAACAAATGGTCCTCCACAAACAGCACATGTAGAAACAGCTTATATCAGATTCATGCAAAAATACATTAATGCTGTCAAACATCATCGTAGTATTTCAACTCTAGTTACACATTTCCCATACTATTCTGCAACAGTAAGGCTCTTCAAACAATGGCTCGATTCTCAATTGATTTTAACTCACATTCCTGAAGAAGCAATTGAACTGATTGTTTTACAATCTTTTGTCGATTCTGCTCCTTATGGTACACCAAACTCAGTTATGGTTGGATTTTTAAGAGTTTTGAAATTTTTAGCAAATTGGAATTGGAAGGAAGATCCTTTGATTTTAGAACTTTCAAGAGATTTTAGTCATAATTATAGAGAAAATAAAGAAAGCTATGTTGATAAAATTTCTGATAAACTTGATCTGCAAACTTATCAATTGATTACCTCTTCATTTCAAAAACTACGACAATCAGATCCTTATGGTACTAAAGTACCATACTTTATAGGTACAAAGGAAGATATTTCTGGTAAAATTTGGACCCAAGGTATTTCTTTAGTTATTGCAACTCGTTTAACTTCCATTTCAAGAGTTGCATTGAATGTATTATCAAATTCAAATGAAACAATCGAAATTAGTGACAATATAATGAAACTTTTATTTACTCCGGCATTACAAGACTACGATATTGTTATTAAGCTTGACTCTTCAAAATTGAGTAATAAAAGGTTACGTCGTTTAACTGGTATCATCCCAACCAATTTAAAATTTAAAAATTTGGTTGATCCACTTACTTCTTATGAAAATCCTGAATCTTCAAGTGACCCAGTTTTAAATTTTTATAAAGAACTAATCTCAAGATTTGGTGAAGTCATAGTTTGGAGTATTCGTAAGATTGGTGGTTTATCTGATTCAGAAAGGGTCATTACAGGATTGATCGTACCTGGTAATTCTTCAAGAAAGTTCAGAGTAGGTATGGGATACCCAATGAAACCATTGCCTGATACAAAGGATTTGGTTGGTTTAGATGTTGAAGATATTTTGAAGACATGCGCAATTCTAGGTGGTGACATGGTGCTTGAAATCAATTTTAAAAAATAGTTACACCGTTTATAGATGATAGAATAATTATTCATGTATTATAATATTTGAACGTATTGTACCGGTCTTAATGTAAACTCGCGTTGGATAAATTTGTCCTACCCCAGTACTTTATATCATCACTACAATTTCTCTTCACAGTAACACCGAATCTAACCAATGTTAGTTAGCCCCAGAATGAATGAACTTTTACGGAATGAAGATACCAAACAGTACCAACGACAACTTAAGTTTTTCACAAAAGAGTTCAACAAACAACTTTCAATCTCATTATACGTTTTATATTATATTCTATTCATTTACGATGAATCCTTAATTCGATTTGCACTCCAATGTTTCCTTCATATATTTTTATCGCATATGATTGATGAATTGAATGTTGAATCAGATGTATTACCTGGTGTTACTCCTACAAATACATTAACTCGTATATTCAACCCCGCTAACAACAATACACCAACTGTTGGAAACAACCGAGATAGTGATGGTCTCATAAATGGAGAAGTGCAAGGATTATTTGAGGATTGGCAGCCTGGGGAAAAGAGTGAATTTGCAAGTAGAGTGGTCACTGTTTTCCTTACACCATGGGTATTTATTATATTATACCAAATAGCATTTTGCTTAGACGATACTTACGATGGGATGGTGTATGACTTCTCTGGTAAACTATTGGAACAAATACGCAGGACAGCTTACGAAGATTCATATTTGAAAACTGGTGATTTGTGGACCGTGAGTAAGGCATTTACAATGGGTAGTATAATGACTAACTGGATTGGCGATTTCAGGTGTAGATCCAAAGTTTGGAAATTAGTTGGAATTTTGACGCTTGATTTTATCATTGTAAGCATACAAATTATCGCATTGATAAATAACTATGGTATCGGGTTGAAGGTGATTGATAGATTTGATGCAGATTCTGATGATGCAGATGGAGTTGAAGATGAGAGAACTTTCAATGGATTACAAGGACAATTGGTTTTAATGAGAATAAATCCATTAAAGGCGCTTCGAGATTTAATCATGGCATCGCAAACGTAATGATAATTTCATTTATAAAAATTTCTTTTGTGTATATTATAATCTACAGTGCTATTGAATCTTACTATATTAGTTTAGCCCGCCAATTGGACAGTTTCTCAAGTATTCAACTTTGTTTCTTAAAATTCTGACTGACTTGAAGAAGATTTCTTCAGGTGGCATAGCACCTGTACTTTCAATATTGAAAATAAAGTGATCTCTTCTTCTACCAAGTTTAACTTTACCATTGAATTTTTCATGTCTTAACACTTCTCTTGAAACAGTATCCTTTCTAGCATCTTTGACAAATGCTTCACCCTTTTCATTTATATCAATGACTCCAGATGGAAAACATTTTTGAAACTCTAAAGCATCCTTACCTACAATGGGTTGTTTGATATCAATGACAGGAAGCAATCTGTATGATGCGGTAGAAACTGGGGAAAATTTAGCATGATCTGAACCAATACCAAGAATACAGTGCACTCTAAGAGAAATTTCTTGACCTGGTCTGAGCTTTGCAAGTAAAATATTTGGATCACAAGGTACAACAGGGTTGTTTGCAAATAATTCAACTTGACGACCCTGTGGTTCAAATTTAAGATGTTTTGCATATACTTTATGGTTTCTGTATAAGTTATCTGGATCAGTAGACTTTGGATCAGCGTTTGGATTCTTTGTACATACAACGTCCAAAGATAAAACTATCGTATTATCATCTGTAAACTTGTCTTTTTCTTCTGCATCTTTATTAATCCACGTCAGTTGATCTGGATCCACCTTCAACGGAACTAAACCAATTCTATGTGCTAGCACTTCGTCTTGGATAACTGAAGTGTTGTTGAAAATATAAACATACTCTGCCGCAACTGATGGAACCTCAGCAATCATAATTCTACGAAATGCATTAGCAATTGATGTATCAAGACCAATGAGATCAAAGTTCGCTGTTCTTTCTGAGATATACGAAATATCCAATTTGAAATCTTTTTTGAACTTGTCCAAACTCCATTCTGTACCTGTGGAATCTGGTGAGTAGCCTGGAAAATCTGTGCTAGTTGTGTTTGTAACCCTATCGTGTTCTATTCCAACGATATTGGACATGCTGTGTATGGGAAGGTTATCTATCAAACTTTGACCACTACAATTTAGCATCTAGTTTGTAATCTCTATCCTAAAAAAATTTCAGTCCTGGAAAAATTTGAGTATAAACATGCATCAATTCAAAAAATCGAGCCTTAGAATCGACGCGACTAGAGCGGCTCAGCGGTTTGCAGTTGAAGAGTAGTGAGATGAACTTCAGTAGAGGAAGGAGACAGATAGATAGATGATCGACTTGTGTTAGGAGCTTTTTTAGGCATCAACACACTGCAATTGTATCTGATCTAAGATGTCCACAAATCCCCTAGTGCCTATTGAAATAACAGGTGAAGAGAACGCTGACTCAAATATTGTTGATGTACCAAATAAGAGGGTATCATCAACAGATATTAATGATTCCACAAGCGAAGCTTCTTCACCGCCGCCAAACGTACGCAGAATTGTTTCTGATCGCTTAAAGAACCAGGTAAGAAATTCCAGAACTGCTTCTTTGATTATTCCAGTGGTGAATACGGATTCGATGGAAAATGATGATAATAATCAGATTGATGACATTGTTGACTTTGACACCACATTGAACGACGGAACTAGTCTTTCAGATAACGATGAATCATTTTTTGGTCACCACTCATCAAATCTTCCACCTTTGCCATCTAGACCTCCAAAAACACCTCCAAGAAAGCCACTCAATCTTGAAACACGAGAGTTTGATCCTGTTGATCAGTATGGAATGGAAAGAGAAAAAGCTGCACAATTTTCACCTGCCACAGTGAAAAGCCATATGCATGAAATTAGTGGTGATCATAATGACAATCATGATGATGCTATTTCTCAAAAGTCTACCTTTGAGGAAAAACGCCAGAAGTTCTTGACTCACTCTAGGAAATATCAAGTTGATTATATATTGGATTTAATTACTTCTGCTCACCTTACGATTGAAGATAACATATTTTTTGAAAAGTTGCATTCTTCTGATGTATTTATTGCAACAATAAGTCAAATCAGAAGCGGAGATTATGCTTCTGCTAACCAATCGGTGCTTTTTACATTACTTCTAAAGTCATTGAAAGTAAATGAACATGTTTTCAGTATCAACAACGGTGAGATGGAAAATGAACTAATTGACGAGATGATTGATGGCCTATCTTATTTGATCAATTCACCAGAGGACAAGAAGCTGAAGTTCAGAAATGATTTACTGAGCGTATACTCAGTCTTCAATGCTATCAACGAGGTAAAATTTCAGGAAGATGGAAATGATGAAAGGATTGTTCCGAACCCATTAGTAGCAGCATTTTTATACAGATGTTCATCCAAATTTGTGTTACCTCAAACATTAATACTGGCTTTGATAATAAATGAGTATGTCACTTCTGTCAACGATGAATCTAGAGAATTTAGATTTTTACTATTGAGATCAATTGAAACAATTCAGCCAGAGTTGCTTCTAAATAGAATTGATTCATTTACCAACCCATTGGTCTATGTGAACTCTCTTCTTGATTCCAGTGATTTTTGGCTAAAGTTTGTGCAAATACTATATGAAAAAGAGAAGAAGGATAAGAGGCATCAGTTCAGTATAAACAATGTTTTGACAAATCTTGTTATATATGGTGCTTACTATTTAATAGATGTTATTGTGAATTTGCGCCATGAATTGGGTATTTTTGGTGTCGAACAAAAGCCAGGAAATTTTGCGAATACAACACCAGACTTGGTAAGATTTAACAGAGAGTTTACGATATTGAATGAGTCTGGGGAATCACAATTCACGAATTTGACATTAGATAAACTTTATTCTAAAAATGAGGAACTTCAGCGTATTTTGCAAGAAAAGACAGACGCTTATAATGTGCTTTTGAATAACTACAAACAGTTAAATGAAGAGAAAATGTCAGTTGAAGATACCATTTCCAAATACACTGATGAAAACCTCAAGCTTCAAGCAACTTTCACAACTCTTTCAGCACAAGTCGATAAATTGCTAGGCCAATTTGATGTTATTCAACAAACTGTAGAGAAAAATGAAAGAGTAAAGAAACTAAATGAAACTATGAAACTTGAGATCGAACGTCTTAAACAAGAAAACATTAAACTCTTAGCCAAGTAGTGTATGTAACTAACTATTTAAAACTATACTATCTTCACGATATATGTAAAGCTAGATTTGGAGCCGTTTCGCACTGCGTTGGACTTTTTGAACGAAATCAATCCCACCAACGTTGTTCGATACCAAACTTGTTCCTTTAGTCAACAAAGAATTCAATGAACTGTGTTGTGAATTTGATAATCGCAGTACTTTGCGTGGTTGTATCTCCTACAACAGCTCTTGCAATTGGTAAAGGACTTGTTCGGATTGACGATGAAAATTTTGATATTTTCAATACCAACATTCCACTGAATCAAACAGACACGAGACTATCAATTGGATTTACATTAGTTGAAGAAACTGATAATGAGAAGTTTGTTCAACCCGAACAAGTGATGATTTCACTTTCTGCACCTAATATTGTCTCTGAATTCTACCTCCATCCAAATTTCATCCAAAATAAGGTATTCGAATCCAACATTGCAATGAGCGATATATCCAAATTCCTTTTAAGTGAAGAAGAAATATTTATTACTGTGATAACAGGTGACCCAGAAAATGAAAGCTACAATAAAATTTTAATGGTAGGTACTTTGAAACCATCAGAGAAATTGAGAGCTAGTAAACATGTTGAATTACCAAAAAGACTTACACAGAACAATGAAATTCATCACATTTTCAAAGATCCACCAAAGAATTTACCTAGTTTTATCTCCACTTTCTTTGCTACTATTTTGTTGACTATATTTGCTTCTCTCTTGGTTGCATGGAATTACGTTGACGCTATTAATTTTAATAATTTGAACAAATTTGGACCATCCACATTTATATTTCTTGCCTCAATAATTGCATTCGAATACACATTCTTTGACTACTATATTGGTACTTCAATTTTCACTACACTTTACAGGTTTGCCATCATTGCTATCATTTCTGTTTTCTTTGGATCTAAAACGCTAACAAATCTTTACGAATTAAGACAAGAAAACCTGCGTTAAAACTAACTTTCTGTACTCTGTGTATCTTCCATGAATGTATTACTCAACCATCGGTAGTAATTTCCACGTAACCCCAATAAATTTGGTAAATACATTCCAATGATAATTTTGCCACCAATAAGTCCCATCGGTAAAACATTATATGTTCTGCTATCAACTGAATCACTTAAGTTATCACCAGTAACCCATACGTGACCTTCTGGAACAATTATGTACATGTCATAAGGATCTCTATCCAACCCCTTTTGACTAATTTGTTGTAATTCACTAAACCTGTCTTCAAGACTATTCTGAGAATGTTGATCAAACAATTCTCCAATTTGTGCACTATGATGAAGCTCGTCAATGTGACCACGACTTGGATCAAGCAATATTATATCTCCAGGCATACCAGTAACTCGCTTACAAACCCAGTTGTCAGGTTGTGTTGGCTTCCTAGCAACTATAATATCACCCATTTCAATACCATTACCGTTCTTGTATTTCTTGGAAACAACACAAAAATCATTATTAACGTTTAATGTGGGAAGCATACTAGCTCCCTCAGTTTGTGATATTTCGTATGCAGTTGAAGTGAATAAGTGAAGAGCAGCAATTGACCTAATTGATAGTGATCCTATACGAAGAATATCCCTTAGAGTTTGATGCATGTAGTGGGTGTTTCAGAAGAGGATAACAATTTGTTTATATAAGCAACTTTCAAACGGAAAGAAAAAATATCGACCTATCATGCATTTGATAGATCAATCGCATGAATTCCTTTCATATACGGCAAATCTTGTAACCCATTTTAAGAATACATTAGTTATTAAATAAAGAATTTATTATGTATAATTGAATATATATAGTCGTTAATTTCATGAATGCAAAAAAAAGACTCACACTCTGTTAGTAGAATTAGAGATTAAGTCTATTAAGAATTTCACTTGCTAGTGATTTGTATAACCAAGTATTACCACTAATTTTTTTGAATTGAATACCATACAATCCAACAAGAGGGACTTTCACAATATGAATTTCGAATTTAAGTGGCGTTCTGGAACTTGTTTTATTCTTATCAAATTCATTGTTATTGATAGTTAAAGATGGATTCCTTGAATGATTACCTTGATTTTGTTGTTCCAATCTACTTGAAACAAGCATATCGCTTGCACCATTTGTTTCATCTAGAGTTAAAGATTCTGAACTTTCATCGGTAATATTACGCATCAAATTAGCAGGTGCCGGAGTTGTTGGGATATTAATTTCATTCGCATTGTTTGATATATTCGTTGATACAGATAATTTATCAGATTTTTTCGTCCCCAGAATACCACTACCTAGAGAGAATTTTCGTCTATGACCAAACTTATTTGGTGTTGAAAGAATTGGAGTTTCTGGATAATCATCACTTCCCTTTGATTTAGATATATTGAAAGAATTTTCACTAATTGTTGGGGTTTTCAAGCCGTCAATTGTATCAATATAATCATCATTTGAAAAATTAGTATTTGACTTTGCTGGTGATTTGGAGCTTGCCATTGAATTACTTCTATCCTTTTGTGAAACGTTAGTTGGTTTTTTCAAAGAATCAACAATTGAAGGATAATGAACGCAAATGAAACCCCCTTTCACTTCAACAAATTGAACACCAAGTTGAGGTAATATTGAAATTATATCATATCTTATAACAGGTAATGGTTTTGTTGAAGTAGTTTGAACAGAAAAGAAACCTTTGAGAAATAGAGTTTTAGGGTATTCAATTGACGGCATACTATTTGGAGGTGCCTTGTTAAATTGTTCAATAATTTCTTTATCGGTTGGTCTACGTTTAGTGATTTTGATTGATTTATTAGATTCATTAGAAAATTGAACATTATCCATATCATCATCATAGAAACCATCATAATCATTATTTGAACTGAGTAAATTAGGTAATGGTGGAGGATTAGGATCCATATGAATGGTATTTTTCGGGAAATTATAAGATGATTTTCTTGAATGACCTACCGATTTAGCTCTAGCCGAAGGATGATATTTACGTTGAATCGATGTACTTTGATTTTGATTTTGATTTTGAAATTGGATTTGAACTGAGTTTTGAGTATTTGAAGAATTAGTACGTGAAACATTTTTATTTTCAGGATTGAAAATCGAACCTGTATAGGCTGAAATAGCACGTTGATGATTAGGTATATTTCTTCTAATTGATTGACTATTAGATAATGTAGTTACTTGTTGTTGCTTTTCCTTTGAAGTTACTTTGACACTACCAATTCTTTTCATTTCATCTTTGGAGTTATTACTATTTCTACTGGTACTTAATTTTCTGAATAAAGAGTTCATACCAGATTCTTCTAAATGATGTTGTTGAATAGGTGGAGTCGATTGATTAGCTTGTCTATTTGAAACTTCATCAATCTTATTGGATTGATCAAATGAGTGAGGTGAGAAATCTGAATGTGGTGAAGTATGGGCAGCAGGTGGGATTTGTAAGGATTGAACATTTGGTATTTGTAAATTCAATGCAGGAGGTTTATTCTGTTGATTATGTTGATATTGTTGAGGAATTGGTTGAGTAACAATTCTTTTAGAAGGTTCATGAACCAGATTTGGCTGATAAGATGTAGCATTAAAAATAGGATTTTGTTGAATCTGTTTGGTTGATAATGAAGGATCACCCAATTGTTTTGCAATTTTTTCTCTTTTCCTTTCCAACATTTCACCAACAAGAAAATAAATTGAAATTAATGGATGATAAGCCTTTGTTGGGTTTGATAAATTTGGGTCATAATGTTGATTTATTTCCTTTGAATACCAATTATCAACACAATTCTGATAATCTTGGGAGTTTAAAATATCTGTTAATTCATTTTTCAATTGATCTTCATCATTACCTAAATTTAAAGCCAAAATCTCCGTTATAATTGAATCATTTAAAGGTAATTGTAATGGTATCCGTTTAGGTAAGAAGTTTGACACAATTTTATCATAACCTTTATTCATCCAAGGATGTAAAATTATTTGAGATATCGATAATCTTTTGATTGGATCAACAACCAACATATGTTTCATCAAATCGACACAATCATTAGATAAATGATCTGGATAGATTACTTGACCCTTTTTTATTTTTTCATGTAAATTTGAAACTGATTTATCATCAAATGGTACTCTACCACATACTAAAACAAATAAAACAACACCAAAAGACCAAATATCAACTTCTGGACCAGTATAAGGTTTTGCAGATAATAATTCAGGAGCAGCAAAATATAATGAACCACAATAAGTTTTCAATAATCTATCATGAGAATATAAATTTGATAAACCAAAATCAATGATTTTAATTTCACCTTGATTATTAATCATTATATTTTCAATTTTCAAATCTCTATGAACAATATTATTTGAATGACAATAATCTAAAGCTGAAGCAATACCTCTAGCGAATTTTCTAGCTTGAGATTCTTTCAATGAACCATGAGCAACTATATAATCTAACATTTGACCACCTGAAACATATTCAAATAGCATATAATAATGATTTGACATTGCAAACATTTCATATAATCTACAAATAAATGGATGATATAATATTTTACCTAAAGCAGCTTCTCTGATTGTTCTTTTATCTCTGGCAATTTCTTTTTCATATTCTTTTTTCTTTTGTAATAATTCATTAGGATCAGTTATTGGAGGATCATTTGCATGTTGTCTTTGCCAAACTTTAGCAGCTCTAGTTACAACTTTAACAGCACAAACTTCATTAGTTAATCGATGTTTACATAATTTAACTTTACCCATTGAACCTGCACCTATAGTTTTAGTAAATTCCCAATCTCCAATTGATCTTCTATGAAATTGTTGGTTAGATTGATTATTATTACTAGATTGATTATTATTATTATTAGATTGATTATTATTTGAATGACCATGAGATTGAGTTTGTTGAGGATGTATTCGATTTGAAACTTCAGTATTATCAGATTGATGTTGTTGAGGTTTTGAAGATAAATCTACTGGAGGTAAAAGAGTGTTTTGATTTTGTTCTGAAACAGGTTGAGAATGGGGTAATCTTTTGGATGGAGTTCTTTGTTGTGAAACATACTCAGGATTAATCGTATAGTCATCTAATATATCAGTTACATTTGATGCATTCCTAAGCATTCTCGGAGTTGCCGGTGCAACATTCCTTACTTTAGGTGGATGCAAAGGCTGTGAATGGTTGTTCATATCAAGAAACGATTTAAGTTAGAGGGTATATGACACTATGAGAATTAGAATTTTCAATATGCTGTGTGGATGATTTGAAGGGATTTAAATTCAATTGAGTAATCAAGAGGTCAATTAAAGTAGCTAGATTGTCGTAGAATGTAAAGATTAGAGTTAAAAGGAAGTTCAGAGATGTGCAGAAGTTGTTGGGCAGATCGGGGTAGCGTGTATTATCTCGACACTCCAAAAGAGGGCAACTCCTATTGAAGTCTCTCTGTGCCCAACTCGTGAATAATAATTGATTGTCCGGGGGCCATCACATGTGTGTGTGGATTGAAATAACATTTACCTCTGTACACCAGTGTAAATCGGTCACGTGAGCGTGTATGTCACGTGAGTATAGCGGAATCACGTGATTCTGTTTGTCACGTGCGTATGCAAGAATCACGTGATTCTGTTGGGAAACGCCCGTAATTTGCCCGAGATTCTTTAATAATTTGTTGAGATGATGAGCTGAGCCGCCTCCCGGACCCCCCAACAAATTTGGTGATGCGCAGCGGCGGAACGGGCCGCCCAGGATTTTCCCACGGACTTCCCACAAACGTCCCACCAATTTCCCACAAATCATTCCCACCACTCAGACTCTCAGCCATTAACACACACTCGGCTGGTGTCCACACTTTTGTGGCTGGTAGAAACGCCGTTTGTGGCTGGTGGGACCGTTGGTTGTGGCTGGTGCCCTATCTTAGTAAAATTTCCCAGTATAACTGTTAACTTTCGCGTTTCCCCGAAAGAGCGCTGTTTAGATCACGACAAATTTCAAATCGTTTTTTCAAATACTCGTTTTTCAAATCTCCAGCTAGACAAATATTATACGAGCCTGCTCTCAATCGTGACTTCCATTACATTACTTGATCCTTTTATCTGCTTTGTACTCCTTATCTCACCTCTTAGTTCATTCTTTTTTCTCTCTTTTATATACGTATCAGTCTAAGGGGTAATTACTAAGTTCCAATTAAATCTTTTCACTCTTTAATTATCATTTTATTGAAAAGATCGTTTATACTTTAAAAATGACTGCTCCAACTCATAATGTCGTTCATGAAGCAAATGGTGTTGTTCCAAGACCAACTCCTTCTCCTTTCTTTGAAAAGCAACCAACAAAATCTTTATCTTCAAAAGAAGAATATGATGCGATGTATAGACAATCAATTGAAGATCCAGAATCTTTCTTTGGTCCAATGGCTAAAAAATTCTTATCTTGGGATAAAGATTTCACAAAGGTTAAATCAGGTTCACTTGAAAATGGTGATGCCGCTTGGTTCCTTGGTGGTGAATTAAATGCTTGTTATAATTGTGTTGATAGACATGCTTTCACAAATCCTGATAAAATTGCTATTTTATTTGAAGCTGATGATGAACATGAAAATAGATCAATTACTTTCTCTGAATTATTAAGAGAAGTTTCTCAAGTGGCTGGTATACTTCAATCATGGGGTATTAAAAAGGGTGATAATGTTGCAATTTATTTACCAATGACTCCTGAAGCTATAATTTCAATGTTAGCATGTGCTAGAATTGGTGCTGTACATTCTGTTATTTTTGCTGGTTTCTCTGCTGGTTCAATTAAGGAAAGAGTTACTGATGCTAATTGTAAAGTCCTTATTACAGTTGATGAAGGTAAAAGAGGTGGTAAAGTTATCAATAATAAAAAAATTGTTGATGAAGCACTCAAAGAGTGTCCTTCAATTGAAAAAGTTTTAGTTCAAAAGAGAACTGGTAATGATAAAATTTATATGGAAGAAGGTAGAGATTTCTATTGGGATGAAATTGCTCCAGATTTTAGAGGTTATTTACCACCTGTTCCTGTTAATTCTGAAGATCCTTTATTTATGTTATATACTTCAGGTTCAACTGGTGCTCCAAAAGGTGTTGTTCATTCAACTGGTGGATACCTTTTAGGTGCTGCAATGACAACTAGATATGTTTTTGATTTACAAGAACAAGATGTTTTATTTACTGCTGGTGATGTTGGATGGA
Organism: Pichia cactophila; assembly: GCA_030563965.1. Taxonomy (NCBI): domain Eukaryota; kingdom Fungi; phylum Ascomycota; class Pichiomycetes; order Pichiales; family Pichiaceae; genus Pichia; species Pichia cactophila. The sequence goes on from JAJMKU010000001.1 coordinate 152,756, forward strand.
TTACTGGTCATTCTTATGCACTTTATGGTCCTTTATCTTTAGGTACAACAACAATCATTTTTGAAGGTACTCCAGCTTATCCAAATTATGGTAGATTTTGGAGAATCATTGAAAAAAATAAGGCAACTCATTTTTACGTTGCTCCAACTGCTTTGAGAATGTTGAAAAAATCTGGTGAAGATGAAATTTCAAAATATGATTTATCTTCATTAAGAACTTTAGGTTCAGTTGGTGAACCAATTGCAAGTGAAATTTGGCAATGGTATGATGAAAAAATTGGTCATGGTTGTTGTCATATTTCTGATACTTATTGGCAAACTGAATCTGGTTCTCATTTAATTGCACCACTTGCAGGTGCAATTCCAACTAAACCAGGTGCTGCAACTTTACCATTTTTCGGTATTGATGCAGTTATTATTGATCCAACAACTGGTAAAGTACTCGAAGGTAATGATGTTGAAGGTGTTTTAGCTGTTAAGTCAACTTGGCCATCAATGGCTAGAACTGTCTATAAAAATCATAAAAGATATATGGATACTTATTTAAAACCATATCCTGGTTATTATTTTACAGGTGATGGTGCTGGTAGAGATCATGATGGTTATTATTGGATTAGAGGTAGAGTTGATGATGTTGTTAATGTATCAGGTCATAGATTATCAACTGCAGAAATTGAAGCAGTTTTATTAGAAGATTCAAAAAGAGTTTCAGATGCTGCAGTTGTTGGTATTAATGATGATATTACAGGTCAAGCAGTTGTTGCATTTGTTCAATTAAAAGATAATTCAATTGTCTCAAATGAAGAATCTTTATTAAAATTAAGACAAGATTTGAGATTATCAATTAGGGCAACAATTGGTCCATTTGCTGCTCCAAAAACTATAATTATTATTGATGATTTACCAAAGACTAGATCTGGTAAAATCGTTAGAAGAGTTTTAAGAAAGATTATTTCAGGTGAAGCTAAAAGTTTAGGTGATCAATCAACTTTAGCAAATCCAGAATGTCTTGAAAGTATTATTTCAGCTTGTGAAACTCAATTCGGTGTTAAAAATTAGATTCATATATTACTTACTTCTCTCAATTTATTCTCTGTATAGTTTTTATAAAAATTCAAAAATCAACAAATTTAAATTTCCTTCGCGGATCGACGAGGTCTACATGATCTAGATCAGAATCGTGTATTTAGTAATTTGAGGGCAAAAAGTAAAGTTCTTATTAATTAACAAAACAATGTCATTAGAACAACTAACAGTTAAATTAACTGAATCTTTCATACAAGGGGACTATGAAACTGCATCAAAAATATTAACACCTATTAAAATTGAACTTATCAAATATAATTTACTAGTTCCAACATTACAAACACGAATTGATATTAAAGATTTAATTATAACACGTAAAATACTTGAAATTGGAGCATTAGTATCATTCAATTTACGTGAAATGAATGAATTTGCAAATTTTATTACACAATTAAAACCATTTTATGAAATCAAACAAATTCGTGAAGAAAGTAGAGAATTTCGTAAATTATTGAGTTTATATTTGATTTTATTATTAACACAGGATGATCTAGCATTATTTCATATTGAAATTGAGAATTTTCAAAATTATGGTATGAGTGTTGATGATCTTGAAAAAGATGATTTCCTTTCAATACCAATTAACTTTGAAAAGTGGATAATTGATGGTGATTTTAATAAAATCTATGATATCTTATCAACTGAACATAAATTCCCATGTTCTGAATTTAATATTTTTAAAGATGAATTATTAAATTCGATGCGTTTGAATATTGCAAATAATTTAGAAAAAGTTTACAAAGAATTACCATTAGAAAATTTAAAATTACTTTTATTCCTAAAACAAATCGATGAAACTAAACAATTCATTGAAAATTTCAATTGGGAATGTAAGAATGGTATTGTATATTTTAATAAAAGTGAAACAAAATTGAATGAAGTTTTCGGTATTATCGAGGAAATTGAAGATGAGAAAACAATTGTTAAAAATGCATTAATCTATGCTGCTGAAATGGAGAAAATTATTTAATTGAGTATTAGTGTACATGTGTGGGTGTGTGTGTGTGTGTGTTATATATATTAATATATAATAATCTATTCTTCAATTTATAAAGGATTTGATTGAAGAAATGCAACTCTTGCTTCAATTGCAGAACATATTTCATTATGTGGCAATTTAACATCTCGCAAATAAAGTAAATTCAATTTAAAATCAGTTGAACAAAAATAATGATGAATTAACTGCCATTGTCTTAGTTCGAAATCAAATCCTAAATCTGGTTGATCGGCGTATAATCTCCATTGTTTACCATCATTTTGATTGATTAATTTACCATCAGTTATTAAACCTATTGGATCAATTTTGGGGAAATTACAATGAAAGAAAATTGGTTCGGCATTTTCATCAAAATAATGAAGGAAATCCGTAAATTTATATTGAAAAATATCACCATGTTCTTCATGTTCTTTTATAAGTCTATCAAGATCTTCTTTATAACGAATACCATTTTTCATATCAATTATTGGATCATATTGAATCATACCAACACCATGATAAATTTCACCATCCCAATGACCAACAACACCAACTGATTTTTTAACTTGATAATAAGGTAAATTATAAAAATTTGCAGCAGCAATAAAAGTTTCTTTATCACCTTCACCTGAACCACCTTGAGAAAATAAAGGATAATAATGTCTTGGTCCATAAACATTATAATAAAAGCTTAAAAGTAAAGCACTAAAATGTGTATGTTTATTGACTAATAATTGACCTGATTCAGAAGATAAATCAGGAATTGTACCTTGTAAATCATGTAATGCAATATCATTATTTTCAACTTTATTATAAAGTTCAGGTGGTGTTATAGTATCACTCCAGTATCGTATACGAGTATTACCTATTTGCTTACCAGTAATATCATAATATTTTGGATGTGTAACTCTTCTCCAAAAATCAGGCCATAAAATCATACCTTCAGATTTGAAAGGTTCAGAATAAAATAACATATCAGGATTTTTAATTGGTATATTATCAGAATCTAAGAAAAGTACATTTTCAAAACGTGAAGCTAATAATGACAAAGATTTATATTGATAGCCACTTAATCTTTTAAATTCAGAATTACTCTTTTGAGAGAATTTTGGTAAAAATTCATATAATTTGACACATCTAGCATTTAATTTTGGTAAAATAATTTCACAAAGTTGAGGTTCATATTCTTCTAATTGGGGAATCATAACTTCAACTGGTAGTTTTGAACCTGTTGCACGTAAATTTTCAACACTCAATAAAGATAACCAAGAGAATTTATCACCAGCAATAATCACAATACCATTACCTTCATAAGTACCCTTTAAATAAGAATTTGGAATTGATTCAACGAATTTTTCATGTGATGCCTTTAGTGATTTGAAAAGTTTATCAGGTACTTGTAAACAAGATTCAAGGTATGATTTAGATAAATATCTATCATTATCAGCAGATTCATGACTTGCAATATCACGAGCAATATTTTTACCCATTATTCTAGGTATTAAATTTTTTAAACTTTTATTACGTTTTGGTTTGATTGTCAATTCCATTTCATTACGAGACATGTAACCAATTGCTGGTTCAACAGAATCAACAATACGAAATAGTTTCTCAAATAATAATTTAATTGGATGATTTGAATCAATTTGAGGATTATCATTCAAATGATCTGAAGTTTTCAATAATTTATTTGAAGTGGCCTGATTGATATTGTCATTATCAATTATATTTTCAGGATTACCATGTAAATCAATTGAATCCTTAGCATCATCTAAAGCTTTCATTTTCTCATAAAATGTCAAGGAATTATCATGAACAAGTTGCTGTCGTGTAAGAACGACTTCTGTTGTGGTATAATCACCATGACTGAGCCACCAAAATAGCAATAATGAAATAATCAATAGTAGTGGTAAGTACAAGCGACGAGTGTAGACGCCATTAAAAGACCTTCGACACTGGTGAAAGAGTACACCTGGATGGAGTTTATCCATTGGTTGGTTGAACAGCAAAGACAAAGAAGTGCGATGTGATCTGACGGAAATGGAACACAGAAGCAAACCAGCTAACTTGTCTATTGTTGCTGTCTGTATAAAAAAACCGCTTTCCTCTCAGAGATCTACGCGCTGCCACGCGATCAATTTAGAAGCACCCGCCCAGAAATTTGCAAGAGATTTTCTAATCAAATGCTCAAATTGGTGGAGGCTCGACAAAGCAAACGACTCTCAGAAAAGGCTCAGCTCACCTAGCGTCGATCGACCTACGTACTGCCATACGTCGATCGACCATCTTTTTTTTCATTTCAATTTCTCGGAGCGAAAAACTGAATTTTCGGCAAGATTGCCGTTCGCGAAGAAAATTCCCCTTGACAACCCCGGCTCAACTCCCCTCAAGTCTCCCCTCGAGCTTCTCCCGATCAATATCGAGGCTTAACGAAACGGGTCTCGTCTGCGAGTGGCACATTGGAATTTTCACCGTTTCCACGACCCAGGTTCTTCTCGCGATATTCTGAATTTACTACATTAACTTTATCTCGTCAATATTTATTCAAGGCTTATTTTCGTGTTTAACAGAACATCCGTTCGATTTATTAATTAATTAAATCTAATATTTTTACACCTTTCTCATCTTACATTCTTTATCTCATACATATCAAATTATCTTCAAATATTAATTACACAACATCTACTAATTTTTGAATGAGTGAACTCACAGCTAATAGAAGAAGTAGACGTACTTCATCAGTTGGTAAAATCGAATTGGGTGATATTGCTGTACCTGGTATTGAAGCAAGTCGTTCAAGAAGTGATACTATCAAACATACTCAACAACAAATTGAAAGTTTAAATAAAGTCTCAAAAGATATTAGTGATTATGATGTCCTCTCAAAATTAATAACTTCAATTTCAATACTTTGTTATAAATATATTTGGATAGTTCCATTATCAATCATTTTATCTTTAAATCTTATTTACTTGTTATCAAATAATTACACAGAAACAAATCCTTTACACAAGTTCTTACGTTTATCTTATCAAATTCCTAATACTAATCCACCACTTTATGAAAAAGGTTGGAATGATTTTGCATTTGTTGCTCAAATGATGATTTTCTTCACTTTCCTTAGAGAATTTATGATGCAAGTAATTTTAAAACCAATGGCTAGATATTTAGGTATTAAAGGTAAATCAAAAATTGCTAGATTTAATGAACAAACTTATGCAATATTTTATTATGGTATTACAAGTCCTTTAGGTCTTTACATCATGAAACAGACTCCAATGTGGTTTTTCAATACAAAAGAATTTTATGTAAATTATCCACATTTGCAACATACTTGGTTATTCAAATTTTATTATTTATTTCAAGCAGGTTTTTGGTCTCAACAAGCTTTAGTTTTACTTTTAAGATTAGAAAAACCAAGGAAAGATTTTAAAGAATTAGTTTTTCATCATATTGTTACAATCTTATTGGTTTCTTTATCTTACATGTTCAATTATACTTGGATGGGTTTGGCAATTTATATTACAATGGATGTATCTGATCTTTTCTTAGGTACTTCTAAAACTTTAAACTATTTGAATCATCCATTGGAAATGCCTTTTTTCATCATTTTCATCTTTGTTTGGATTTATTGCAGACATTACCTTAATTTGAAAATACTTTGGTCAGTTTTAACTGAATATATGACTGTCGGTCCAACTATTCTAGATTTCAAAAATCAACAATATAAATGTTGGATTTCTCAACCAATGGTTTTCACTCTTATATTTGCGCTTCAATTGGTTAACTTATATTGGTTATTCTTAATATTGAGAATTATGGTAAGATTCTTACTCTATAATGTCAAAAAGGATGAAAGATCAGATTCCGAATCTGAGTCTGATACTGAACTAGAAGTTGAGAAAAATCAAAATCAAAATGAAATTGAAGATAAACTAAAAAAGGAAATTTGATACTTTTTACAACAATTTAAATTCAACAATTACAGTGTACAATAATAATAAACTAATATGTGTTTGTGTTTATACTTTTAATTTTACTTTTTTTTTGAAGCAGGGGGGGAGGGGGGCCTTCAAAAATATTATGTACAGATAATGTATAAACTAAAGATAAACTTTAATATAACTAAAGTCTAATTCTCAACATTCTTCTCAATTACAGTAAATGGTTCATCTAGTTCCATACCTAGACTTTTCTTATATTCTGTAACTCTCTTCAATCTTCTCTTTAATCCTGTTTCACCAGCTCTACCTAAAACACCAGTAATTAAATTGGTTGTTCTTACAGAATTAGAGTTTGCTGGAATAGGATATGTAACTAAATTTGGATCAACATTAGAATCTACTATACCAATAGTTGGAATTCTAGCTTGATTAGCTTCCTTAATTGCAACATTGGCATTTTCTGGATTTAATATAACAATTAAATCAGGTTTAACAACTTGATTAGATTCATCAGTTGTTAATTCTCTATTAGTTGCTAAATCTTGCATATCAACTTCATGTCTTGGTTTAGGATTCTCTAATGAATTGGTAATTGCACCTGGTATCCATTTACGAGCAACATAATATCCATTACATCTTTCAGCTGCTTCTTTAATTGATCTTAATTGTCCAACTTTCAATCCAAGAAACAAAATTAAACCACCATTTTCAGCAACTTGTTGAACAACTTTACTTGCACTCTTTAAATATGCACTGGTCTTCTCTAAATCAATTATATGTAATCCTTTATATTTACCGTAAACAAATGGTTGAAAATTATGATTGAAAAGTTCTGTTGAACGACCTAAATGTGCACCAGCTGCCATAAGCTTTTCTGTTGTAATTTGATTTATCTTTGGTGGATTAGAAATTAGTTTATGTGGTTGATAAACATGTTTAATACTAGATCCTAAATTACCCATGACCTGTGCATGATGTCTTTGTCTAATTGTTAATTCAACTTGTGTATATGATGATGTAATGTCACTTGGTGTTAAATTAGGAAATTGTGCTAATAATGATGATGAAAAGGAAAATTGTTTCTTCAGTTGATCCTTGTTACCATATAGACTCAATAATTTTTCAAATCTTGATGTTAAAATCTCTTCTCTATTTTTCGTAGGTTTTGGAGTAGATTCATAAATCCTATTCAATTCTTCTTCACTCATATCAGCAATTTGATCAAGAACACTATCATATGGTTCATTAAATGCATTTAAATTGTTGAAAACAGCTTTATTCTCATCTTGAGTTACAACTTCAGTAACTGCTTCTTCAAAAACAACATCAGCAGCAGGTATCTCTGTATTTTTAGTATATGTAGAATTAAATCTCACTGCACTTCTATGTAGTAGTCGACTACTTACTCGTAGAGATAATGACATTGCTGCTCTACTATTTGAAGGTCCAATCAGTCAATCACTTATAAGCACTGATGGTATCATGAATCGACGAAAAATAGTGTCCCAAGTTCGCAATGGAAAAAAAATATCCTCCGTACACCAAGATTTAATGTCAAGATCTCAGTTTCTCGGCTTGGCTATTTTTTTCACTCCACAGCTTGACACTCAAGTAAATCACAATCAGGGACCAAGATTACATGGTAACCGATGTTAACTTCGAGAAAACTAGTTAACTGTCTCTTTTTACAAGGATTAGTGAACAATTTCCGTTTTAGCTCGACTTTAAACAAAAAGGGAGCACCGGTGAATAAAATTACAGAAGATTCAGATTTTGCGTTTAGAAAATCTACAGTAGAAACATTACCTTTTGCAGATCAGGATGCTAAATTCTATCCAACATACTCAAACAGCGTAAAGGGTTTGAGTGAAGGTGTCAATGATTATGAAAAACTGAGAATCCCGGATTTTAGGAAAATTTACAATGAACTTACATTAGATACTCTAGTTGATAAGGAGAATGATCCACATTATATACTTAGCGGGAAAATTACCAGTATACGAAAAGCGGGAAAAGGTTCTATATTTATTGATGTGGTTCAGGATTATACAAGAGTTCAATTCATTATTCATCACAAAACTATGGGTCTTGATAAAGAAGAATTTATTGCTGCTCATAACTCGTTCAGACCAGGTGATCAAATTATGGGTATAGGTAAAGTAGCTATGACAAAAGTTGGAGAATTATCCCTTAAATTGGTGAGACCTTTGAAACTAGTTTCCCCAGCATTGCATCCATTGCCACCAAAATTTAATGACATTGGTAAAATCAATAGAAATAGAGTAATTGATTATCTTGTAAATAAAGAAAGTGTTGAAGTTATGTTACTACGCTTCAAAGTCATACAATTGATTCGAAATTTCTTAGAGATGAGAGGGTTTATTGGAGTTGAAACACCCATCATCTGTAGTGGCAATAGTGGAGCTAATGCGACCCCATTTGAGACATCTTCACAACATATCGACACAGAAGAGGGTAAAATGACACTAAGTCTTCGAGTCGCACCAGAACTATGGTTGAAGAAATTGATTATTGCAGGTTTTGACAAAGTTTATGAAATTGGGAAAGTTTTCAGAAATGAAGGTATTGATTCAACTCATAATGCAGAGTTTACAACGTGTGAATTTTACCAAACCTTTATTGGATTAGAGGAATTGATGGAAATTAGTGAGGAGATGCTGAAATTTATTTTGAATAGCATTCTTCAAGATCCAAAACTTGTAAAATTTTATGCCAAATCACAAGAACTGAGTGATCTTATCAATGCTAATAATGGGAGGTTCAATAGAATTGAATTTTTGCCTGAACTGGAAAAACAGACTGGTCACAAATTAGAATATAGAAATCTAAACAAAGCTGGTTTGATTGAATACTGGAAGATGATTGGCGATTACACTACCGATGTAAGTACGATGTCAGAGTCTGAGCTGATCAACAATCTGAGTGAGAAGTATGTAGAGTCACAGTGCATCAATAGTGACATGCCAACATTTATCTATAACATTCCGGAAATCGTCTCACCACTTTCCAAATCGAATAGCAATGGGGTAAGTCATCGCTTTGAAATGTATATAAATGGTAGAGAGTACATGAATGCATACGAAGAGGAAAATAATCCTTTTAAACAAAGATATAAATTCAATAAACAACTTCAGAATCGAGAAGATGGTGACATGGAGTCTCTGGTACCTGATGAAAGATTTGTGGAAGTGATGGAATGGGCAATGCCACCTACTGGTGGGTGGGGACTTGGAATTGATCGTTTAGTTATGAAACTTTCTAGTAAAAACAGAATTGAAAATGTGCTACCGTTTGGTAAACTTAGTGATGTGGTAAAACAATAGTTGAAAATACTTTTGTAAAGATTAATATATCCTGTATATAGTGTGAGAACAACGGTTATCCGTTTTCAGCTTTATTAAAAAGACTCACACCAATGATAACTTGCGCAGCAACCCTACAAGGTTGCTCGCAGTGATGTGGAAACGGTTAGAAACCCTATACACTAAAAATACACCGTTGAGGCTTTAATTATCCCTAAAAGGGAAGTGTAATTGCCCAGACTAGACCTCTCGCGCAAGACCCGAGAGCAAGAGGGGGGGGACCAGCAAAGGAGGAGGGGAAATTTTAGGGGGGAAATGGGCGGAATCCAGGGGGAGGGGCAACCTACTGGAAAAATGGTTGGTTTCTTGCTGGTTGCAGTTACAGTGGTTGCGTTGACGATGGACGAACCAGGTTTGCTGTGCTTTTGAAGCTTTTCTCCCAACTTTCACTTTCTTCTGATATCTTTGACCCTTTCACTTTATCTCTTCAGTGTTTTCTTGTCTGGTCATCGTGGATAATAGCTTTGTTAACGAAACTGGCTCTTCCATAGTTGAATTTTAACCCCTTCTTTTTTATTGTTTCAACATCAGTTCTTTTGCAATCTTCCAACCACATCAACCAAAACAACTAGCCCCAGAAAGATTTTCCGATTTTTCAACACTCAATTGCTTTTCAAGGTATCAAATCTCGCTAATTCAACCAATTATTTATATCGCTGGACGTTAAATTGATACAATTTTCATCGAAAAACATTAAATTTCATTTATTGCATTGCATTTGTCCAGAATTTCATAATCTTATCATTTAACAATCAAGTTTACTTTCTTTTCTTTTTCATAAGCGTTTTTTACATTTTACTTCATTTTCATAATTCCATTCATTCTCAAAAGGTAGTTTTGTTTCTATCTTTTTATTCATTTTTCAAACAAAATCACCTCGGTTACATCTTTGTTTCTACTATCAAGCATCATTACTTGCCTAGATTTATTACTATTCTCTAAACGATATCTTTCGAGACTATACCATATTAGTGTTTACCACCTAAGACAGAAAAACAAAAAATATTCAATACACCATGCCTGACTCTACAAATTTTAAAAAGTCCACACCTCGATATAATGAGGAAATGGTTAAGATGGTGGAAAAAAGAAACCACCAACTTGCAATTATGGAGTACAGAAACGAGATCCACAACCATTTAGTTCATTTAGATTTTGAATTAGAAGAAGATCCTACTGTTGATCCAGTTCAAGACCAAGTAAGAGTTTTGAGACCTTCAATTTTGAATTCTTTGCTTGACGTATGCTACAGACTAAGCTGGAGCTCAACCACTTTTGCGATGGCTGTCCATCTCTTTGACTTTTACGTCTCTAACGCTACAATCGAAATCAACAATTGTAGGTTAGCTGGCTTTTGTTGCCTTTGGATTGCATCTAAATATAATGAAAATAAGCCAAAGGGAAATATTTTGAATGCATTAATTAAAAGAGCAGGGTATGGTCCAAGCTACAAAAAGGCATTTCTTAAAATTGAATTTGAAGTACTCAAAACAATCAATTGGGATTTATCTTATCCTACTCCAGAACTCTTCATTGACCTGTTTTTGAACACAGCTGAGGCTAATCGTGTAGAAAAACGATTAGGTTCTCTATTTTTAAGTGACTTGGCTTTATTCAACATCGATATTGTGGCTAATTATTCATCCAGTTCCATTGCTGCTTCCTCTATCATGATTTCCTGCTTTGCCATGTTGAATCTCAGACATAAACATATTCGTCAGCATAGATTTGATGTCTTAGAAAGCATGATTCTCAATCAAGTTGTTAAAATGGAATCATCTATTAGAATGAAATACCTTGACAATAATGTTATTTCTCACTCCAATAATAATATGGTAATTCATAATATCATATATTTGGCACAATGTTTTGTAAAGCAAAAAGAGGAAGAGAAGGAACAATTGAAGAAGTTGAAAGACATGGATTTGAATCCCAATTCATATTACAATTCAAGTGGATATATGCTTAACTCAAAAATCAATGAAAATGGGAACATTTCATTTTTCCCTATATCACCGATGGCTTCTCCAACTAACTTACCTCATAATTCAGGTATCAGAACCTCCTTGGGTAGTGATTCTAGCCAGTCGCCGGAACATGTAGAAAAAGCTCTTGCTACTGGTAGTAGCACTAACCTTGAAATGTTGGGACATAGACACAATAGGTCACTAACATTGAGAGGTATGTTGCCAACTCCTGGTACAACCCCAACTGGCTCTTTCAATTGGTTAGGCACAAACACCTCTAATTCATCCACAAGTGAAAATCCGGAACCTGCATCATCAGGAATGAACGCTAGCGTTGATCACCAGATGAAATTTCAGACACCACAAATTTTTACACCCGTCCAGTTGTTTCCATCAAACATGTACTATCCATCTGTTCATAATACACATAATTTTCCTTACTCGCATCAACGTTTTAGTGAATATGCTAGATCTGAAACTCCAGAAATGGTTTCTAAGAATTCAAGACAAAAATATCATAGAACGTTGCCCGTACTAACGCGTTCTAGAGCTAAGGAGTGTATTAGTAGATATGATCAGACATCTTTATTGGATATTGACTGTGATGTAAAGAGACAAAGAATATGATACTTCTTTTCTCATTTTCCTACTATACAAAATATATCTCTTTTACTAAACAAATTTCAACTTCTTATACATTACAGATTATAGGACAGTTCCTATGAAAACATTTTAATGTATGTAGATATATATAGATATAGGTATACCTTATATATACCAAACGTTAATCGCAAAAGCGAAGTCTAAGCGAGTTGATCTTTGATAATCTATTATCTCACGTGATGAGGCTCCTTCATAACGAACTTTTTACAAATTTGATGCAGATCTATTTTGCACATATCAGTTGTGCTATCAACGTAAAAAGAACATGAAACTAATATGGCAACAATTGAGAACGTATGCGGCTCCATCAACCTCAAAGACAACGAAGAAACTTTTTGGAAGACCATCAAATAATTTGACAAGTGGTATTGTGGGGTTGGCAAATGTTGGAAAATCTACATTTTTCCAAGCTATCACAAAGAGTAAACTAGGAAATCCAGCTAACTATCCATTTGCAACGATCGAACCCGAAGAAGCCAGAGTGATAGTTCCAAGTCATCAATTAGATCATTTAGCAAAACTATACAAATCAAAAAAAAAGCTCCCTGCAATATTGAAAATATTTGATATTGCAGGTCTTGTCCGTGGTGCATCTGACAATAAAGGATTAGGAAATGCCTTTTTGAATGACATAAGAGCAGTCGACGGTATTTTTCAAATTGTTAGAGCTTTTAAAGATACCGAAATAACGCATATAGAAGGTAGTGTTGATCCAGTTCGTGATCTGATTATAGTACAAGATGAATTGATTTTAAAAGACATGGAATTCATTGAAAATTCTTTGGAGAAGCTGCAAGTACAGTTGAAGCATAAAGGTAATAAGCCAATGCATGAAATAAGTTCAATGGAAAATCAACAGGAAGCCTTAAGTATAGCATACGATCTACTTATTGAAGGTCAAAAAATTATAAACAAAAAGGATTGGAAAGATGATCATATTGATGCGCTTAACATGCATAATCTATTAACTGCAAAGCCAAGCGTAATATTGGTAAATGTTAATGAGACTGACTATTTGAATCAAACCAATGAGTATCTGGATTCAATCAGAGAATGGACTGCCGAATATTCTCCAGATTCTTCAATAATCTTATTCTCTGCGGATTACGAAACTAAATTGAACGAGCAAGCAGAATCTTCCCAGTTTGATACTTCATCGGCATTACCAAAGATCATCCAAGAAATGAGAAAAGCTTTGAATCTAATCAGTTTCTACACGTGTGGTGATATCGAAGCTCGTCAATGGACTATCAGACAAAACCTCACATGTCCAAATGCAGCCGGTGTTATTCATACCGATTTTGAGAAAACATTTATAAATGCGGAACTTATCAAATTTGACGATGTTGCAGATTTAAAACCACCATTCGATGAAAAAATCCTTAAATCTAAGGGTAAAGTCCACAGAGTTGGTAAGACCTATATAGTTGAGGATGGTGATATTCTACATTTCAATGCTGCTGCTGCTAAAAAGAAATAAAAGATAACAGCTAGCTTGTATATAGATCTAAAAATTAAGTGGCTGTATATTAATGATTTTTAAATATCGTGAAGTGAATTATAATGTTCACCTAATCCAAAAGCATGTTTATAATAAACAAGTTTGGGTTCTGGGTTAGAGCCTTCTTCATTCATCTTTAAAGTAGCCCTACCACTCATCATAACTGATATTGGACAATCATATACTTTTGAAAGTGCTAGTATTTCAAGATCACCGCCCCACATTGCCGTATTAGCAATTTTCTCAACATATTCATCTATATTTTTCAAAGACATGGTTTCCTCGTCAAATAAAAAGGGTATAAAATCGTCAGGATGCTGCAAAATATACGTACCTGCTTGTTTACGCAATTGTTTGACTGACACATCAATATCATGCCTAATTTTCAGTTGATCAGAAATGGAAGAAAACAAACAATGACCATCTGGTGTTATATCATGTTGCTTCACTCGTTGTATATCACAAAGATCTTGAATATTTTTCATTTCTATTCCACGATAATCAATCTCATGGTTCTGTTCCTCTTTAGCCTCTTCTTGTATTCGTCTTATTTCTGCCTCTCTCTTTGCCAATCTTTCCTTTTGTCTACTTCTCTTCTTCTTTGGCTGATCAACTGTAGGTTTGATAGAGTTAGACTTATCATCAAGTTCCAGTTTAGCTAACAGAATTTCAGGTGTCACTTCTTCATTGTCCACAATTGGATCAACAGCAGATTGCTCAAGTTCGCCAACTTCTCTGGTCCTTAAATTTGCAAGCTCTTTCTCGTGTCTGCTCCTCAAAGACTCTTCAAGCTCTTGTATCTCTTTAAGAACTGCCTTTTTCGTATTTTTGTTGGCTTGTTTCTTCATACCAGTGATTTTCCCAGTCAATTCCTTTACCTCCTTCCTTTGCCTTGCAATAAGCTCATCCTCAGTCTCACACATTCTGATTATTTTGTTCTATCAGAAATGTAACTCCTATATTCGAAGAAATTATGTCAAATTTCAATATTTCATTGCTTTCAGGGAATTATTTTTCAATACGCGATTAAAAAGTTCAAGATGAATGTGCACCGCCCGATATTTTTCTGGTTTTCAGTAAATTGGCATGCCTCAAAAAATAATTTCAAGTACCAATCAGAGAACGATTGATTTATCTTATACACTTTGTTTACAACCTCTCAATCTTTTCTCCATTTTTCCAATATCGATTAATATGGGTTTCTTTTGGGCGTCAGCATCCTTTCCACAACAAAATACCTCCCCGCATCCATTCCCAACATCAGGAAATCCACCGCCAGCATGTCCGATGCATCAAAATAATGTCGATAATACCTCATCCGCTGCATGTCCCGTGGTAGGCAATGATAACATTGGTGAAATAAACCCGCTAACAAACATGCCATATAATCTTCCTATACAGAAGCTTCCAGGTCAAAGTATTGACCTGCCAACTGAGAGAAGTTTGTCAACTATTCCACGAGGTACTAATCCTACGGAAGGAGTATGGGAATATCCTTCTCCTCAGCAAATGTTTAACGCAATGATCAGGAAGGGGAAAGGAGATGTTCCTGAAGATGCAGTCGAGAGTATGGTCAATATTCATAACTTTTTGAATGAAGGTGCATGGGAAGAAATTGAGGAATGGGAGAAACCCTACACGGAAAAGACACATGTGAGGCCTAGACTTTTGAAGTTCACTGGTAGACCAGATACTGTCTCTCCTAGGGCAAGATATTACAACTTGCTATCTAAAGTATTTCCCGAAAAATACGGAGGTGAACTTCCATTTGACAGACATGATTGGACGGTATTGAGGAGTGATGGTAACAACAATTGGAAAGAAGTTCGATACGTGATTGATTACTATTCTGCTGGTGATGACGATTTTGGAATGCCAAGTTTTGTTCTAGATGTAAGACCTGCCCTAGATAACGTGGAAAATGCAATTCAAAGATGGAATCATTGGAAGAACGAAATGAAACCAACTTGGGATAAAGCAATGGGCAAAGATGTTTCTAACGAAAACACTTCAAAGAACTAAGCGTTCATTTTTTCAGTTACTATCTTTTTTTCATTATGTCTTTCATTTACCTACCAAATATCCAGTCATCAGTTTTATATCTTGTTTATACATCATTTTTTATTTAATGTCCTTTAATAATCTACTCATAAATTAGTCACGAATTCCAATAACATAACTCATTAATATAGCTACCAATTCTTACTTCTTTATTCCACCACGTTTTTACTAGCTCGATCAAGAATTCGCAATCAGAATTACAATATGGATTGAGTCCAAGCTCCTCGATGTCATGGGCAGTTAATATGAGTATATCATTTTCACACTTAACAACAAGTTCAATGATACCAGAAAACAATTTTATGGTCAATTGCTGGAAGTATCCAATTAATGTGACTATTTTCTCTACTTCATCATTAGCTAGATTGTCAAAGTATTCAAACTCTATATTGAATTCGTCATGTACGGATTTGAACGAATCACCAGCTGTAGCCCACCATGCAAGACCCTTCCAAGCAAGTTCTTGAATACTACTGTTTTCACTCACTTTACTTGCAATGGCTGGTTCTTGGTTTGTGTTGTTAAGTTTTGAATAGATAATTTTATACCTCTCATAATCACGAGGAGAAGCAAGTTCTACGCGGTTTTTAGCCATATTCTTAACTTCAGGTATAGTTTCATTGTTTGGACTTGATTTGAGTGGTAGTCGTATACTATAATCGAATAAGTTTTGCTTTTCCACAAGAATTTGATCTGTTGTGGAAGCAAGATAATTTTTCTCAAGTTGAACAAGATGGTATATATCGTTGACATTTACATTGAACACTGGTCTATTGAAAAACAAATTTAACTTGCTACCTTTTGTGGAACGTTTAAGTTGAATTTCTAAATCTTTTGGAATTGCGGAGATAAGAGAAATACAGAAAAGGAACTTGGACATATCACCGATATCAAAATTCTCATGTTTAACCTCACCAGTGTCATCCATAATAATAGGTGACGTTGTGTGTGGACAATATATTACTATTGACTTTCGAAGTAGTGAAATCTTCCAAATTTTAAATATAAGTGGACCAAGTGAATTAAACAATGTAATAAGCGGATCAATCATATGGTCGTTTTGAATCTCAGAATCGTATAAAAGACTAGCCAATGATGATTTAGAGTCCACTGGTCGTAGTGGTGGTAAAAGCTTAGTAGCATTAGTTGGTAGAATCGCTTTAGTTTGTGCGTGATTGTTGAAAAATGAGTCAAACTGTTTAAAGTAATCTGACTCTTGTTGTTCATTTTGCAAAGACATGAAATTTCCAAGCAACTGAGAGAGTTTAATTCTATAATTCCAACAAACAGAGTATATTTTTGGTTCCCAGTCTTTATAATCATCTAAACCCTCTAAATGTTTTGGATCTACTAATACTCCGAGAGAATACATTTTCACCTTATCTCTATCGATGGTACCTGTATCATCGATCTGTTGCAAATGATTGTTTTGTTTGAAGATTGATATACCATATATTAGATCGTCAAGGTTTTGTTTGTGTTTAACAAAGCACACAGTATCAGTAGAAATGGCGTGCAATCCCGATGGAATGGACTTGAATTCAAGGTCGCTGCTTGAGTAAAGCGAGTCGTCAATAGATCTGAACCACTTTAGCTCATATCCGGTATGAACGTCAAATTTTGTAAGGAATAAGGCGCAAATCGGAGGCAGTTTATCTGACATTGTGCCTGTTGTACGAATGTGAGTGATGTGTTGTGAACTTTAATGAAGGATGTTTGGAGATTAGAGCATGCAAGCTTTATGAAAAAAAATTGTGGGGCGCAGTCTTTCTACAGGGCACAACAGATCAAATTGAGCTTGTTCATCCACTTAAGGAGAACATCAACAGTGTTAAGTCTCTGAAATAAAACACAGCATCTTTGCTCAAACACATCTTACAAAACTAATAGGTAGAAAAAAAAATTATGCTAGACAGTCAATTAATTACACTTTATGAAGATTCCGATGATGTGATCAACGCGTCTCTGAAATCAGTGATACCGTGTGTACGAGAAAGTAAGATTGGTCAGAAACGTCGCTGTGAAAGTGAGATACTATCGGATGTTCCTGATCTTGAAACAGATACAAGTTTGGATGAAAGTGATAATGATACTATAGGTTTTAGTAAGTGTAACCGGTTGAAACGTCTTAAAAGACAACGAGAACACAGAATGCCTGATTGTGTTGCAAAACAGACCTTATTTGAAAAGAATACTCTTACTGATGTTGCATGTGTCATAGATGATTTGGCTTGTATTGGTGGAGGAGATTGTAAAGAGAGTAGAATGGAATTAATTGTAGGGTTACCTGTACTGTTATTCCTCTTCACACCGTCACAGATAGAATCATTATGTTTCTTTGACCAATTAAATGGATTAACCACAATAAGTGTAGTTGCGGTGACACCTGATTTTCCATTTCGTAATGAACATAGTTTTCCTATTGTGTTGGATCGATCAGGAAAGTTAGCTAAGGTTCTTCGTGTACGTGATCCACTCGGAGGTGGAATTTATCCAATCCCTACTGTTATAGTATTTGACAGACATGGAGAAGAAGTTGTAAGAGTTCAACTTGGATACGATTATCAAGTGTACTATGACTCTAGTATTGAAAACAATTTACAAACTGTATTAATTGACTGTATAAATTACACAAATACCCTTTAATATACAACTATTGATTTATTAGCGCATTACGTTGTGCTTCAAGTGCTTTAAATTCTTCAGCTTTCAATTTTGTCTTTGAATCTATATCATCAATAGCTTTGGCTATTCTATCTAATTCATCATTTTCACGTTTCTTCAATTTATCATCAAGTAAAGAACCTGGATTTTGAGTTAACATAGCAAATGCTGTTTCTGTTGGTTCATTGAATACAATTTCATCATATAGAACACTTTCAACTTTACCATCCATTGATATTGTACCATCATAAGGATGTAATTTTAAATGATGTACCAATGTAACATTCTTTTCACCACCTTCAGTATGGAAGAATATTTTTATAACGATTTCGAATTCACCCCAACCAGATTCAGTTACTTCAAAAGGTGGTTGTTCAATAGTACGTGTTGCATTAGGGTATGTATCATGTAACTTAAATACTACTTTTTTAATATACTGTGATAAATCATTACCTGTTGGATCACGTACGAAAACTGTCCAAGAATGTGTATGATCTTTTGGAGCTGTTGGTGGAATTGGATTTACTGGTGAGAATCTAGTCGCCACATTACCATATATTATAGGTTTTGAAATTGATACTTGTTTAATCCTTTTGTGAGTGCTTCCTGGTGGTGCCATCGTTATAGAAAGATGTGAGGCTGGTTTGAAGGTTAATGAAAGATCGCGAGTTCATTAATGTAAGTCTTACAAGTTATATAAGTTTCAAATCGAGGTGTATATAATCAACTTCAATTTAGAATTGAAGGAACTTTAAGATCTTTTGTATAAAAGTTTTTGAACTAATGCAAACATAAATTCAAAGATGTCCATATAAATAATTTTGATTAGAAAGAATCTAATCAGAGAATGATGTATTTAATGATTTGACAAGACCACCTTCCTTTGCAGCCAATTCGTAATAACTGTAAATTGTTGTTGCAGCCATTAAAATTGAAGTACCAGAACCTAAACAACCGGACATATCAGAAATAACAGATAATGCACCGATTGTAGCACCGCCGAAAGCAGCAGCTGTTGGGATAATTTTTTTCAATTCTTTATAAACTGTTGTTTCTCTATGACCAGCAATAACGATACCTTGATCTTTAAATTGTTTAGCAACATCTCTTGGTGAGGTACCAGATACTTCAATCCAAGTTTTAGAAAAGAAGGCACAAGTTCCTAAGACGAAAATGATATAAATGACAGTTTTAATTGGATCGAGTAAAGCATCTTGAAGGTTAAAAGGAGGTTGCATATAATAAGCAAGACCTGAAATTGCAAATAATTGTTGACCTTGATTTGCCTTTGGTTCCCAAGTACCAATCAATTTAACTAAGAAATTTTTTGGGAATCTTGAATATAACATTTGAGAGATGATGAAAATATTTGAAGTTAAAGCAGATTGAAGCATAATTGGCATATTTGAAGTATAGAAAAGTCTAATTGGGAAGACATTAAAAGGACCTCTTTGTCTAGTTGATTTAATTGGTAAATCAACTCTTAAACATTGTAAATAAACAACTGTTGCAAATACAATAATTGTAGCGAAAACTTGTGACATATTTGGAGCATTATCTCTAAAGAAAGAATCAATTAAAGCAGCTCTTTTAGATTTTTTAGTAAATAATAAATGAACAAATGCAAGAATTGCACCTTCAAATTCTGAACCTCTACCTCTATTAACTAAAGTTGGAGCAAAACATTTCCAAACAATTGATTCACAAATTTTAGTTGACATAAATAATGAAGTACCAGAACCTAAACCATAACCTTTTTGTAATAATTCATCTAATAAAATAACCATTAAAGCAGCGAAAACTAATTGAAGTATTAATAAAAGGCAAATACCATAACCTAAATCTGAAGGTCTACCATACATACCAGTTAAAACATAAACAGTTGCTTGACCAAAAGATAAAAGTATTGCAAGTAATTTTTGAGAAACTTGTAATAATTCTCTATCATCTTTTGAATCATTATTAAATGAAAGTAATTGAGTACCTTGTAATAATTGGAAAATCATACCTGAAGTAACAATTGGTGAAACACCTAATTCCATTAAAGTACCTCTATTTGAAGCAAGCATCATTCTCAACCAAAATAAAGGATCTGATGAATCAGATGAAGTTATACCATAAAGTGGTATTTCACTCATAACTAAAAAGATCAATAAAGTAACACCTGTCCACATCATTTTTTGATTAAATGGGACTTTCCTCTCTGGAGCCAAAACTTCAGGAAGATAAGGTTGGAAAGGTTTGACTAAATCAAGGATACGAAATCCAGACATTGTAATTGTTTGTTGAATTGTCTAAAGAAGTGTTAATTTGGGTGTAAAGTACGTGTACGTGTCAAATAATTGAAATGGACGATTGCATTAAAATTATCATGAGCGAATTGAGCGCTATGCAGACAAAATTTGAAAAATTGTTAATATTAAGCTTCCAGCGCTTTGGATCTAAGCTAAGCTTTCGAGATTCAGAATACTATCGATATATAAGCTTGAACAATTTAATCTATACATTGTTATTAATAACATTATTTTTTATTTATGAATGATAATAAATGATCAATTTCTTCCTTTGAACCTAACCAAATACCAGATCTATCATGAATTTTTTTCGGTATTAAATCTAAAATTCTTTCACCTTTATCATTAATAGCTGAACCACCAGCTTGTTCAAGTAATAAAGCCATTGGGAAACATTCATAAAGTATTCTTAATTTACCAGATTTTGATTTTGAATCAGCTGGATAACCGAAAATACCACCATAAAGTAAAGTTCTATGAACATCAGCAACCATTGAACCAATATAACGAGCAGAATAAGGTTTATTATTATTTGAAGGTTGAGGTTTTTTCAAAGAATCAATATAATCACGAATTTCTTTAGACCAATAATAAGAATTACCTTCATTAACGGAATAAATTTTTTTATTTGAAGTTATTTTTAAATCTGGATAAGTTAAAATGAATTCACCAAGATGAGTATCTAAAGTAAAACCATTAACACCATGACCAGTTGTTAACATTAAATGAGCGGAAGCACCATACATTGTATAACCAGCTGCCACCATTTCAGTACCAGATCTTAAAACATCTTGAATTGAACCTGTTGAACCAGGTAAAAGTTTATAAACACCAAAAATTGTACCAACAGAAACACCAGCATCTAAATTTGAAGAACCATCGATTGGATCACAACAAACAGCATAATTACCAGAATTACTTTCGAAAATTATTAAATCTTCTTGTTCTTCAGAAACCAAAACTTTAACATTACCTGAACCTTTCATTGCATTAATGAAAATTTCATCACCTATAACATCCAATTTTTTTTGATCATCACCAGTTGAATTTGTTTGACCATATAAACCAATTAAATTAACCAATTCAGCTCTACGAATAGTATGAGCAATAAATTTAAAAGCATATTGTAAAGCATTTAATAAAAGTGATAATTCACCAGTTGCATCAGGTGCTAATTTCCGTTGTTCTTCAATAATGAAACGTGTTAGAGTAACTAAATCAGTTTTAATATCGTGAGATTCAGACATGCTTTGTTTGTGAAATGAGAAGCAGTGTGAAAGAAGAATTGCATGTGTAAGTGGATCAAGTGGGTGTTAAGTAAAGAATGAGATGATGTTAAATACGAGTGTGTGACCCCGGGAAGCGATAGGCCTTATTAATAAACAAAACTCGCCCGGGGCGCTTCGCGTGGGGGAACGGGAGGAGAAAGTGGGGGGGAAGGGGAAACTCGTGGGGATTTCCTGGGGAAACTCGTGGGGGGGGATTGAAAAACACCTTTCTCCCCCCGGAGGTGAAAGTAGGACGCGACACGCAGAGGTGTCGTGGTGCGACAGGAGGTAATGTTGTGGGGAAGAATTGTATTATACTAATGCTACTACTATTATCAACTATTAGACTAGATGGGAGAGACTCTCTGCACATCCCTGCTGAACACGTGGAACAAGAGGTTTCTCAGCTGAGAGGTACCCTTCAAAGAGGAGACGTCCTACAAGTGGTTCATGCACAATACCTAACTCTTTCGTTCCTGCAACTACTCGTAATGCACCTTCTTGACAAAGTTCCACAAAAACAATTTCATTCTTTTTAGTCTTCCCCCTAGGTGCACTGTTAAATACAGCACGTAATTCGTCTAATCCAGCAACAATACGTTCCGCTTCAGCTTCCCGTTCAGGATCATGTAATAATTTAGAATAATTTGGATTGTTGCATATAGTACGTACAAATCCATCACGTAAATGACTTAAATCAGTATTACGAATAGCACAAATTCTTGCACTAAACCTTACACCAGCATCAAGTAATGAATCAATAAGAATTGTTGAAATATTTTTATCATTTAATGCAGAATGAACATTAATTGAATGTCTTTCATTATCACCTTCACATGGTGGTGTTAATTCACCAATTGGTTTCTCATAAAATGATTCTAAAAATTTAGAATGAAGTACTTTTGAAACAAGTTGTTTATCAGAATCTGCAATATATAATCCAAGTGCATAAACTTGCATTCTCAAAAATGAAACTTCTCTAATACCATGTCCAATTAAGGTAGATGATTCAATCAATGGTGATTTAATATGTACTGGAAATGGTGAAACTTTAGAACTTACAACAACAGTTTCTAAATCATCACTGTATACTTTCGTTACTCCTGCTGCCAATCCAATGAATGTTGCCAATGTACCAATTCCATACCATGGTAAAGATTTAACAACTTTTTGCTGGAAAATTACTCCATTGCTGTATCTTCTAATACTATTTAACCCAAACTTACCTAACCTACCAACTCCGAATCTTCCAATCACGCTTCTCATTCCTCTAATTGTCAAATAAAGCAACCAATTATGCAATAATTCATAGATTTACTGACCAATATTCCAATTTTCTAGCATCATCGCGACCGCAAATTCTTGCCCGATTGAGGATTCCTATCCATGCACAAAGTCACGTAGACTAATATAAAAAACTCCATTTCCCACCAAACATTATTATTTCACCCAATTTCTTACTCAAACAATGACATTTACAACTGAGGCAACAATCGCTCATTATGGCGGTCAATTATTAAAACTTAAACATGATTCAATTCAAACTAAAACTCCAATGGATTTGAATATTTTCTTACCACCAAATATGACAGAAAAAACACCTGTTATAATTTATCTTGCAGGTCTTACTTGTACACCACAAACAGGTGCTGAAAAATCAACAATTACTTATCATGCAGCTAAACATGGATTTGCTGTTATCTTCCCTGATACTTCACCACGTGGTGCAAATATTAAAGGTGAAGATGATTCATGGGATTTGGGTACAGGTGCAGGATTTTATGTTGATGCAATAACTGATGATTGGAAAGAAAATTATAAAATGTATAGTTATATTATTGATGAATTATTACCATTAATTTCAAAAGAATTCCCTAAAATTGATATTATTAATAATTGTTCATTAACTGGTCATTCAATGGGTGGTTATGGTGCTTTAATGTTTTATTTACGTAATCCAGGTAAATTCAAATCAGTTTCAGCATTTGCTCCAATTGTTAATCCAAGTATTGTTCCATGGGGTGAAAAATGTTTTGGTACTTATTTAGGTAATGATAAATCAAATTGGTTTGAATATGATCCTTGTCATTTAATTAAATCTTATGATGGTCCAATCAATGATATCTTAATTCATGTTGGTGATGCTGATTTATTTGATGTTCGTGATGGTCAATTACGTTGCTCAAATTTAGTTGATGCAGCAAAGGGTACTAAATTAGATGGTAAAATAATTTTGAATGTTCAACATAATTATGATCATAGTTATTATTTTGTATCATCATTTATGGAATCAGTTGTTGAATTTCATGCTAAAGCTGCAAAGGAAGCGAGTCCTTCAAATTGAACGTGCAAATTTATAACTTAATTATTTAATTTATATCACAATAATCTTTATCGCTATCATTATTGCTATCGTTATCGCTATCGCTATCGCTGATACTATTGGTATAACAACAGCCCTCTTTAAGGCCATATTATCTGGGATCCAATACATCTTCTTCACTTTGTACACTTTAGACTCATACTGTATCAAATTCTCTGGATCCACATTTGGATCATACTCCACAGCGTGAAACGTAGTGATAGCCATAGTAAAGAAAGAAAGAAAGAAAGAAAGAAAGCAAGAATTAGGAGATCTATTTGGCTTTATCTCAAATTTCTAACCGCGCTTTAAAGAAAATATCGTTAATCAATCACAAAGATCGATTTCTTTCTTCCAAATCCAACACACTCTCTTTCTCTTTCTCTTCCCAGCAAACTAACAATGGCTTACGAAAGAAACGCAGCTGCAAAATACGAACGTATTCACCTTTACAAACCTGTCAACGATTTCAACTCAACTGAACTGCAAACACTTTTGGCTAGCCATTTCAACAAAAATGCAGCAAAGGCGGAGACCTACATTCCTTCTCAATCACGAGAATCAACACCTACTTCTTCACAACGTTCACCTTCAACTACTACCAGTAGTGATGATAATGAAAACAACAACTACGATAATGACAGCGATGATTGGAATAGTGTCTCAAACACCTCGACCCGCCACAACCGCCATTCCAACTCACACCCCCGCCCGCACTCAAACACTGGCTCCACAGCAAACAACCGTCGCCGTGGTAGAGACCTACTCTCAGAGATGTACCGCAGCAAACCTCGTGTGTAGCATATAATAAATAGTATATATCGTACCGTATTAATTAATAGCAACGACGCGACGTGTAAAGCTCAAAACGACTCCCCCGAAAATCAAATTATGTCACTGCTCGCTTTTCCCCTTCGGCAGTTCCTGGAATGACTTGCAGAAGATGGAAACACCATTTCTTATTCACTTTACAACTAAAACTTCAAACAAACTCTTTGTAATTCTCAAGACTGACCATAATACGCTCATTACCTTATCCAATATCACAAATCTACCATTCCCCAGCTCTATCCATTTCGAAACAAGAAATTGAATTTACCCAATGTCACTCGCTACAACAACAAACACGCTAGACAGCCCGTCACCGCAACCACCACAACCATCATCACTCTCTCCATCCAAGCATGTTTATTCTAAATCTCTTGCTGACCCAATATCTTTATCATTAAAACCACCTCCACCACCAACAAAGGGTCACAGACATAGAAGATCAGCTGCAATTTCAGGGGATTTCGATTCACCTTCTTCATTCTTGCAAAATTTACAATCTTCATCAATATCCTCCCCATCTATAGGTTATGATAAATTTATTAACGATTTCTCTAATCAATCAAGAAGAAATTCAACAAATACAACTTCCTTACAATTGAATTTATCACTCCCATCATTATCTGTTCCTACTTCACCAATTAAAACAGAAAATACAGTCTCACAAGCTGATCCACTAATTAATTTAGATGATATAATCAATCTCTCATCTCCAATACCTTCCAAATCTGCTCCACAACCTTCCCCAATTAATAATATACCTAAATTTCAACTACAATCTCCTAAAACTGAAATTATCATATTTGAAGAAGAACAATTAGAATTAAATTCTATTAATAATACAAATTCTTTCTCATTAGATTATACTTCAAATAATTCATCGACAAATTCTTTACTTAATCAATCTTCAAATCCATTAACAAATTTAAATACTTCTTCAATTAATAGTTTAAAGGGTAAAGTAAGATATCAATCTTATTACAATATGGCAGCTCCTTCAACTCCTAAAAACTATCATAATTCAACATTTATACCAATAACTCCTTCAACTCCTTCAACTCCAAAACATAGTTCAAATAATCATCCCCATAGATTTAATCATCAACGTTTAAATCATTCAACTTCAATGTCACCAGTTAAATCTTCAATTAAATCACCTTTCCAATATAAATCTAAACCTTATGATATTTCTTCCCAAGATGAATCTCCATTAACAATTCATTCTCAAATTCATTCTCATAATCAATCTCCAAATTCTTCTTCAACTTCAACCTCAACTATCTCTTTCATTTCTTCCAATGAATCAAAAGATAATAAAACTTCAAAATCTCAAAATGATTTAAATTCTTTATCAACTGAATCCAACAACACTAAGAAATTCAATACACCATTAATTAATGTACAATCTCATAATCGATCTTCTTCACTATTTTCCCTACTGTCAAAAAAATTCAATTCTAATCATAATCGTAAAACTTCAATTATATCAAATTTTTCAACAACAAAGGATGAATCTTCATTAATCATTAATGATTCAACTTTGAATTTGAATGATGTAACAATAACCCCTGATACTTTAGGTGAACCAGGTCCAATGATTGATATCTTATCAAAAGATTCAAATCATCTTTCATTATCACCTCATAATTCAGTATCTAATATACCCAAAAGGAAAAATAATCAATTGAAATCAAATTCATCATCAAAATCAAATTCCAAATCAAAATCAACTTCTTCAAAGCATAGATTCATTAGTTGGTTATCTAAATCTAAAAGACAAAGTAATAGTGCATCTTAATTTTCTCTTTTTTACACACTCTGTATACTTTAATTTTATTATTTAATTACAATAATCTTACCAACATCATTATCCTTGAAATAGTCCTCGTTTATCTTCCATCCCTTTGAACCACAAACCAAAACAGGTGTTTTAGCACTACTCAAAAATGCTAACTCTCTTTCAATACTTTTCCTGCTAAATCCTAAATTCTTAACAAATTCTTCAATATCTATTTCAACTCCATCATTAAACTCATTAAACATCCGTAATATCAAACACTGATACAAATTACACCTTACAATAACACCTTCATAATCCAAATCAAATTTTGAGTATCTAAAACTTAACTCTAATTTCACCTTCGTATCACTACTAATTACTCTTAATTCTTTCAATTCCTTCTTCAACATCCGTTTATACTCTTTCATAACAGATATAATTTCATTTTCAAGTTTCCCCTCAGAATCACCTTCTTCATTAACAGAACCAATATCTTCAACATGTTTCATGCCAATTACTTTAACAGGAACTTGAAGCTTTGTCCTCTCATAAATTTCGTGAGCTTTAACCATCTCCTCGTGTATATTAACAAAATTAACCTCGCCTATCGCCTGCTTTGCATAAACAATGTCTAAACAACGCATCATTTCATACTCACAGTCACAAACGTTAGTATAAATAGTAAAATCATCTTCAAATAAAGAATTTACCATACGTTGAATGTACAAAGTCAAATACTTGCGACGAAATTTGATCTTGTTATTACGTTCCAGTAATTCAAGCAAAAATTTCGAAACTCTTGAAACTTTTTCCAATTCTTCCTCAAATTTATTTCTATCTCTCAACTTTATCATATTTTTTAATTTATAATCTGCGTAAAATGCAAGATGATTCAATATATCTCTCCTAAAATTATTTTTCCACAAAGATTCAAAGGCATATGTTTGATCTCTCAATGACATATCAGTGATTTGCTCAAAAATTTGCAACTTCTTCAATACCTCGTTAACAGAATCAAAATATTTTACCATCTCTTTTAACTTGTCCTCATTCGGAATATTCACGTTCTTAAGAATCTTGGTAAATGCCCTCTCACTTGCATCAGACCAATCCGGTGAAATGTCATCACTAGCACATAATTCAGTAACTTCTAATAACGGTTTTATATCCTGTTTCGAATAACAATCCAATATTATGTTTCGCAAAGTTTGATTTATTCTCTTTTTTTTAGTAGCTGCAAATACAACAATACGCTCAACTTCAATTAAAGGAAACCCTTCATTCTTCAATTTCTCATTAATTTCTTCACATCTGCTCATCCTCTCTTTTAAGGCTTTGAAAAATAATGTGTCTTCATCATTTACCACTTGACAGAGATTTTCAACAATTTTCCTACATACCCTTTTGTAACATTCTTGAAAAAATTCCACTATATCAACATATTTATCTATTTTTCCAACTTCGCTTCCAATCAAATAAAGGTCCTTTAAGCTATTCACAAAAGTATCCAATGATCTACTCCCACTTCTACTCTCCACAGCGGTGACCATCAACTCCTGAAATTTAGTATACGTCTTCTCTATCAAGGAGCAGTAATCGTCAAATCCATCTATTCGATCAGATGCAAACCTCATATACTTACCAAAACAATAACAAAATACAAGAAATATTTCAGTTGCAGCGTAACCAAATGAATTAAGGACAGGGTAGCGATCTACCTCGTCAAGCTTGCTCAGCCGCTGAGAAAAGCGCATTCTTTTGATGGTTGTCATGCCATGGTATTTTAAGTAAAAGACATCTTCGTATGGCTTTATTTCGGCCTTCACAGTCTTAAAAAATACAACTATGGGGTACTGTTCTCGTGGTTTTTCCTCACGCAATCTCTTATATTTATCTTTCAACATGGCTTTAATCTTCAATTCTAGTTTTTCAAAGAATGTATCACTGTCAGAGTATACTTGTCTCCCTTGTAGTTTAACAAGCTGCTTAACAGCGTAGAAATCTTTGTGAAAGTCAACATCTCTATTAAAAATGTTATCAAGTTGTTTTTGGTATTGAGCAATCAGTTCATCACGATAAACACTGCCATTGTCAATAACGTCATCTTTCTGGTAATCATTAAATGTGTATGTCTTGACATTGAACTGTTCCCCAGAAACCGGTGTAAGTTCCATTATCGAGTTACTCTTAGAGTTGCAGTTCCTCTACACCCAGATCTGTATTGATCATTAGATCTCTTCTTTCCCCAAAGAGATCTATGAAATTAGCGAGCTCAAATTTATTTTTCTTGAAGCATGCATGAATATATATTGAGGCTGGTAATACGATAAGATTACATTATCACCACACTGTGACAGGCATGAAATATTTAGCATACAATCCGGTCACTCTAAAAGATTTTGATCATACAGCTAAGGGATTTAGATATTATTCTCGACAATGTGTAGAAAAAACACATTCTTTTGAACCAAATCCAATTTCTAATGAAGACTGTCTAATTGATGGAGTGGTTGATCTGAGTTTAGGTTCCACCAGTGAATCAACATTCAATTCGACCCAAGAAAATGAAATTCTTCTATTATCTAACGATGTAAAAAATGTACAAAAAATTGACTCACTGCTACGATTGATTGATGATATTAATGTAAGTGAAGATATTCCGAACAAAGCCAAAAAGAAAACTCGCTTTCTCACACCTTACAAAACTAGTCTCTCCATTATCCTCATGGATAAATTAAAATGCTGGGTTGATAATGTCAAAGATGCTTTGGTGATAGCAAATCTTGAAGTTATCACAAAACAATTTATTTATTGCAGATCTCTAATGAATATTATTGCAAAATATGAATCGGTGACAGTGATTAAGGAATGGCTGAAAACATATTGTGAAAATGAATTCAGGCAGTTTTTGACGGACCTGAAGTCGTTTTATAATTGTATTGCCCATGAAGTTTTCACACATGCAAATTTATTGCAAACCCCAGAGAAAGCCAAAGAATTGTTCGATATCAGCCTCAAGGTAAGCAGTTTCGTCAAAGAGTCAAACATAGATATCAAGTTGGACTTACATTTCACAATTGAAAATGTACATAAGACAATTGAAAATTTGAAACAATTCAATAGTATCATAGTTTCGAATAATTCAGCTGAGATCAAGCATCCTAAAAAAGGAAGCCTACTGCCCAATTTTAAAAATCTACCAAATCATTGTCAGAAGTGTTTCATAGAAATCAACAGTTGTATTTTGTTTTGTTTCTACAGAACACCAAAATTCTATTTCCTTATGTATGATGATGATTCATTGTCAAAAGAGATTAAATCGATGGCCAGTCTCTTAGATAATTCTTTCCTACTAGATCCAGAAGTTTGTAATGCTTTAGGCGTTTATTTCAATGAGGCAATTTTCACTGGTAAGCTAAAAGCAAAGGAAGACGTATCTTTTACACTTCAGAAGTTAGAGCTGTTGTTTCACAAAGAGAAGTCCACAGTGACACGGATCATCAAGATTAACATTCATGAAATCTGGAATTGTATTCTACGTTTTTCTATGCAGAAAGGGGATATGCTAAAGAGCATGAAAAATGCATACTATCTTTATCTATCTCTATTTGACAACAAAGAAGCAAAGACACTGCACGAATATTTGCGTGTGTATATCCAACATTATTTTGAAGGCAATTTCATAGATTTGTACAGACCAGAGGCATGCCATAATTTAAGTAAATTTGCAACAGGCATTTGGAAAAGTGAAGAAATAGGTTTCGATCTTGGGGAGTTGTTGGAATTACAGGATACCTATGACAAAGCTCCAATTTTGAAGAGTACAGCTGACGGAGTTGAAGTATTGGTTAAACCTATTCAAGTAGATCCAGACAGCTACTACAGTTTTGCCAAAAACAGAAAGCTAAGAATTCCACTTTCTATACGTCAAACTATTAGACAACTGTGTGATTCCTTTGTCAATGAAAATGTTGTTGTTAAACATAATACAAGTTATCATTTGATTGAACTCGTAATGAATATTGGGCGTAAAAAGACTGAAATTATTTGCACACCTTCCATATACGCCATTTTATCTGCATTCGAAGATAGAGATAGTTGTGATTTTGAAAAATTGATGACGTATACCAAGTTGAAACCAAATTATTTCAAATCCAGTCTTCAAAGGCTTAGAAATGAAAAGCTATTGATTCTAAGAAGCGGGCGTGTTATGTTAAACACGGATATATCTGGTTTGCCGCCTAAAATAGTTGTTATCAATAGTAGACGTCTTTCGAAATAGTAGTAATATATTATAAATTTGAAATACCCTCAATTTTACTAGCAGGCCTGTTGAATCTCGAAATCAAATCTCGAAATCAAATCTCGAAATGATAATTTCTGAACTTTGGATCTGAATAAATTACTGTAAATTTATAGAAATCTGTCAAACTCTTTTTACACCGTGTGAAGTTTATTTTCTTGAGTAAATCAGCGTGATAAACCACATTTATTGTATTCATGTTTGATAAAAAGTTGCTGGCAACTTTGCGACTGCACAATTCGTCAATAACTAGCATCGAAACCTTTTACCTGCCATCGTCGCTGAATTGTAAACTCGGCGAATCAGACGTAAAACAGTTTCCTTTATTAAATCCAAGTTTCATAACTGCAGATGAATCAGGCATCTTGATATGGTGGAATATCGCTACTAGAAGGCCATTGGGAATATGGAAAGCTCATGATGATGCCATTCTTACGGTAAAACAGTTAGGTTTGAAATGGCACTCCTCTTCAGTTACTAATGCCAATGTTCCAGAAACTAACGACTCATTTGGACAACTTCTTACACATTCCAAAGATGGTACAATCAAGATATGGAAACTTATTGATATTTTGAACTATGAGAGTCTAGAATTCACCTATACGGGACTACTCAAGAAGCAGCTTTCAGATGACATTTGCAGTGTTATGCCACCACTCTTGTTTCAAATGCCGGTCAACAATCTGAACTTTTCCAACATTGATATAAATTTCATGGGTTTCCTGATTACCCCAGCTACAATTGAATCGGAAGGTTTTGACATCTATGTACTTGATATAACTCAACAAGAAGAACATAAGAAATTAAGAAGGCTGGTCAATAACTATCAACTGAGAAATGATTCAGAAAATGAAACTGTTGACCATGAAGTAAAAACAGATTTAACTAAGAGAAAAGGCACAGGCGTAATTATGAAAATCATATGGCTGAATGAAGATCAATTTGCTATCGGATTTGAAAGTGGTGAGTTGGCTATTTTTCGGTTGTCTTCAAACTTGGGTGAGTTCATAGTTAAAAATAAGCTGAAAAATGACATGCTAGTTGGGAATCCAATTACTGCGATATCATTTGATAGAATTCAGAATAGACTCTTGTGGGCTTCAACAGGAAGTAAATTATGTATTTTGAATATACTAGAGTTGACACCTTTTGTGGTAGAATTAAAGCACAAAGGTGTAAGTGATATTGCTGTTGATTCGAGTTCAGTTGGTTTAATCACGTGGGATGGATACGTAAGGTTTTATGATTATTGTGACGATGGAACACTCAGGTTTGCTTCCAAAACCCGTCGTCGAGCACCAGCTATTTCTACCTCTAAGGAGGCAATTGAATTTAATGATGAAAATACTCGAATCAATGCAATGGATATCCAAAGGGCAAGTGTGATAAAATTCACTATGAAGCAAGTTGATCCTGCTCAAAATAAACTTGCTAAAGTTTTCTATACCAATGGAAGGTGCAAAAATGTAGTAAAACGTAATAGAGAGAACATATATGGCGAACAGTGGATGTTTGTGGGCTATCATGATGGTAACGTTAGCATCAATTCAATTATTTAAACTGTAAATAAGATAGTAGTAAGCAAGTCTACATTTCATAATCCCCATCGAAGTCAGTTTTCCTTTCGTAACTACCATACCTTTCAGCTATCATTTCATCGGTAAGGCCCGTAGCTGCTCTCACTTTAAGAGAAATCGGCTCATGTTTTGATAACTGGGATCTTGTTGACATTTGCCTCGTGATTGCAGCAATATCTTCATAAAATGTTGGCTGTTGAGAAACATAATTATCATTCGATGGTAGGTTATCAGGTTGTAACCAGGGATGTTGTAAAGCTTGGGTTACAGTGATTCTATCAGAAGGATTAGCAGCCAAAAGTCTGCTAATCAAATCCAAAACAATATCTTCGATTTCATCCCAATATGGTGAATAAAAGGCAAACTTTGCTTCTAGTATCTGCTGTCTCATTGATGGAGGTCCTAACTCCTCGCTAAATGGCGGAAAGCCGCAAAGACACACGTACAATAACACACCGACAGACCACATGTCTACTGACTTGTTATATTTCCTTTGTTGTGAGTTGACTAAAATTTCAGGTGCTACATAAGCTGGAGTTCCACATAAAGTTGAGGTAAACTGAAACTCTCTAATGAATTTGGCTAATCCAAAATCTGCTATCTTTACTTGTACAGATAGTTCGCCAATGTCCCAAGGTTTGTTGTGAGGTTGGTTACCGTCTGTTGGAACAACATTAAGCAAAATATTTTCGGGTTTCAAATCTCTATGAACGATGTCTAATGAATGCAAATAACTTAAACCTTTAAGTAGCTGAATGGTTATTTCTCTAGTTTCATCTTGACCTAGTTTTCCTTTTCGTACAATTCTGTTGAAAAGTTCACCACCATTAATTTTCTCTAAAACCAAATATGTAGTCAAAGACGTCATACTTACTGGTTCTAAATAGTTACCATAAAATCCCACGATATTGGGATGGTTAAGGCTTGTCAAGATTTCTAACTCTCTGTTCAATTGATTAGCCTGTTCTCCCCTACTTGTAGGATGAAATATTTTAACAGCACAAACTTCGCAAGTGGACCTATTATATGCTTCTTTAACTTGGGCATAATGTCCTGTTCCTAGTACTGTATCTTTCAAGACATAGTAGTCATTGAATGAAGGTCTATTCGACTTGAATTTAGGGTTGTATCTGACAATGAAGTGTAAGTTTGCAGCAAATGATATTCGATCACCATCTCGTAACAAGGAGGAATTGTTACGGCCTATCAATACATCGTTGATAAATGTTCCGTTAGAACTCAAATCTTTGATTGAAATTAAATAAAAGTCACCTACACTCTTTCCTACCTGCAGCTCACAGTGAACCGATGAACAATCATTTTGCTTCAGGATTATATCATTATTCTTGGATCCAGATCGACCAATTCTAATATGATGTTTGTAAGGTATACACAAATCATCAGATTTACTATGATCTAAGCTTGTCAATTTCGCAAAAAGTTCATAATCGCATATCATCTGTGTTTGATCTTCCATTTTTGAGCGTTTGTGAATTGCCAAATCACCATCCGTGTTCTCATTAAAATTTAAGGATACATTCAATGCTCGTTTAGAGACTGGTTCTGAGCTAAACGCCTCAGTGGTCATTATTAGTTGACAAGAATTGTAGATAGAAATGAATACAATCACAGTCACATGCATGCATGTTACATTAAAAGATCCGACACGCGTCAAAATCAAAAAAGAAACAATGTAGAGGAAACAATATATAACTATACTAAATATTCAGCTGGCTTTAGCCCAGACTTTAACATACATTGAAGAAATCACTCATTATTTGTGGCAACCATCTACGGCGAGCTTGTCTGCCATTTCATTGCCATGGTCACCTGAATGGCCTTTTACTTTGGTGAACTCGACTTTTCCTTGATGAGACTCTATGTCTGCGATATGTTTGCGACAATTCTGGATCAGATCCCTGTTTTGTACTGGTGCCCCTGTACTAGTTTTCCAACCATTTTTCTCCCAATTGGAAGACCACTTGGTAATGGAATCCATAGAATACTGAGAGTCTGTGATAATGTTATAGTGATTGGTTTTACCACTCTTGACTTCTGCTGCAGCATTACTTAATGCATGACTAATTGCTTGCAGTTCACCCCTGTTATTTGTTTGTTCGCCAGAAACTCTACCGCTGTAATTTCTTGAATCGTTTGGTCCATAGTAAACACCATAGCCCGCAGTTGCTTTACCTTGTTTTGCAGCTTGGTTATTTTTTGAGGCACCATCAGTGTATACCTTTACTGGTTTCGAAGATTTGGCGGAATATGATGTAGGTACGTGAGAGACGTATCCGCGTGAATGTGAAGCTTGTTGCTGATTCGATGCAGAAGAAGATGTAGATGTTTTGGAGTATGGAGCGTAGCTTTTAGAAGAGCTGTATGATGATCCATTAAAGTTAGAAGAAGATCTTTGGGAGCCGGAGCTTGAGCTGGAGCCACCAGACATGTAGGCCGTTGCTTCTGCTTGAGTTTTGAAAGACTTGAATTGAGAACCGGAATGTCCTTTTACTTGACTCTCGCAATCAGACCAGTTGGTGTAAACACCATTTTGTCTTCCATTTTTGACAGCGTAATATTTCATTGTTTTTTGAAATAGAGATCGTAAAGAAATGTTTTCTACGGATAATTCATGAGAGAACGAAGTGTCAATATATCGTCAAAACGCGTCCCAGTGAATTTACCCCAATTTTTAATAAATTTAGTTCAAAATCTCAGTACCGTTAATTTGCGATATTAAAACAAATATTTTCATCTCCCACACATCAAACTCCAAATCAAAGTACCATAAATGAACTGAACCGAAGTAATTTATGGCATAAGACCTCACATTGATGTTCAAACCCTTCAAGTTTCAACGGTGAAACAAAAATGTCAAACATAACTTACAAGCAAACACTAAAGGGCTATTCATAAGGAGAGATCTAGTATCATTAGTTTTCTACTCAAAAATACGGCTATGCTATCTTGAAAAATAAGTAAATTGGTGAGCTGCAATTCCTGTTTCGATTTTAGCCAAAAACTTTTGTAATAACTTTCTGATTGATTGGAATTTAAATTGACAAGTAGCTAATTGGAAAATCAAAATTCATGGAATTAACCTTCATACAATTCAACATGGTTTCCAGTAGAAGATTAAAGTTTCCTATGAGAGCTACTATAATAACTCATATTTTAGGCCATATGCTCCCGTCTATGTTTTGCTGGTCTTGCTGATTATATTTCTTTGTAAACATTCTACATTGTGGTTGATGAAATTAAGCTGACTATCATTTACAAAGGTGCAGAATGGATACTCATTAGATGTGGCTGTAACCAGAAGTAAGTTAGTTACAAACTAACTAGTTATATAAACTATTAGCATAGTATTTCATCTATAGCAACCTTCAACAGCAAGCTGATCTGCCATTTCATTTCCATAGATTCCCGAATGGCCCCTAATTTTACAAAATTCAACACTTCCATTGTGCGACTGAATAGTTGCTAAATGGTTACGACATGACTCAATCAGATCCCTGTTTAGTATGGGACGACCGCTATTTGACATCCACCCATTTCTTTGCCATTTGAAAACCCATTTAGTGATACAATTTATGGCATATTGCGAGTCAGTGATAATCCTATAGTGGTTAACCAGACCCCTTCTAACATCTTGTACTGCATTATACAGTGCATGATTAATTGCTTGCAATTCACCTCTATTGTTTGTTTGTTCACCGGACACTCTACCACTGAAATTCCTTGAATCATTTGGACCATAGAAAACACCGTAACCTGCAGATGAAGCACCATATCTTGCACCTTGATTATTTTTAGACGCACCATCGGTAAAAACTTCTACTATTGGGGTTTGATTATAGTCTGAATCACTGTCCTCTGAGTAATATCCTCCATTATCGTCTGAATAGTATTCCTCGTTATCATCCGAATAATAATTTCCACTCTCATCTGAATAATATTCTTGATTCTGGTCTGAATTTTCTGATGAGTCATTCAAGTAAGATATCGCATCCGCCTTATTTCTAAATAACCTGTACTGGCAATGAGAATAACCTTTCACTTGTTCTGCACAATCTGGCCAATTGTAGAAAATACCAATTTGCCTTCCGTTTTTGACAGCGTAATATTTCATTGTCTTGTTAGCAGAAGTTAGCAAGGGTATGCTTCTTCGAAACATTTAGGATCTTGAGGGAATTCGTCGACTAAATTTGCAGTTAAAGATCGGGTCTGAACGCGTGTTCAAAATCTCCTAATAATACATCGATAGCTATTGAAAAGTATTTCTTTTTCACTCTTCCTATCCAAGGTAAACTTCATCAATTAATCTTGTGATAAAACCACTTGATTATGATATATCACATTGGCTGACCTAACGGATAACTTTATTACGTTCAAAAGAGTGTACTACAGACCTTTCTTTAATTTGAAACATGATGACGTTGTTTCAAGATTATGACATGCATGGTGTCGTGTGTGTGTCGCGCCGTTTGTCAACGTTTTCCGCAAGAAGTTGCAGTTTATCATTGATTATGACAATATATATTCTTTCCTTACAAGTTGCAGTTGAAGGCGTATTAGCAATGGCAGTTAAGGGTTTAGGAAAGGTTGATCAAGCTTATAATGCTGAAAACATCAAAGTTGGAATTTTGCATGCGAGGTGGAATTCTACTATAATTGATGCATTGGTTGATGGTGCCATCCAAGCTCTAAAGAGATTTAACGTTCATGAAGAGAACATAATAATAGAAAGTGTTCCAGGTGCTTATGAATTACCCTTTGGAACTCAGAAAATGTTTGAAAAGTATGAAGTTGATGTTGTAATCCCAATTGGATGTTTGATCAAGGGTTCAACCATGCATTTTGAATACATTTGTGACTCAGTCACCCATAAATTAATGCAATTACAGTTTGAGCTGAACAAACCAATAATCTTTGGAATATTAACTTGCTTGACAGAAGAACAAGCACTTCAAAGAGCAGGTTTAAGTCCAGGTATGCATAATCATGGTGAAGACTGGGGAGCTTGTGCTGTTGAAATGGTTGCTAAGTGGATCTAAGAAAACTTGGCCTAGATCATATTGCATGCAGCGAATTTATATATTAGATTTTTATTCTGTAGCTTGCATGCATGCACAACAAATTTAGCTGAGAAAAAATATTCCATCAAAGTGTATCGATTTAATCTGTTTATTTTATCAATCACCGTAACATTCAATAGTATGTCTAAAGACGTGATAGATAGTGAGGACGATTTTGAGTTTTCAGATGATGAAAATGAACAAAACTTTGCTCTTAAAAAAAATAGGAAAGATTTAAGTACCCATCAACAAGACCATGAAAGTGGATCCGACAACGAAGATGAAAGTGAAGATCAGGAAAAAGATGATAATCAAGATGATTTGCTTGGATCATTAAAATCAAATATTGAATATAAAAAGGTCAATTTGGAAGGTGAAAGCAACACTATTAAAAATGATAAAGATGACAATACTGAAGCAGATAATGTTGTTGTTAACAATGATGATCAATACTTCGGTTATTTAAGTGGAGAAGATGATGAAATTGATTTGAATACTATAAACAAAGAGTTTGGCATTGAAAAGTCTGAAAAGAAAGCCAAAGTAAAAAAACTTAGTGCAGAACAACTGGCAAAAGAAGAAAAGAAGATAAAGAAGTCAGGTGTAGTATACCTTTCCTCTCTTCCTCCATATATGAAGCCACAAAAACTAAGGCATATTATGTCTAGATTTGGTGAAGTGGGTCGTATTTTTTTGAAACCAGAAGATCCAAAAGTTTATAAATTTCGAATCAAATCTGGAGGCAACAAAAAGAAGAAATTTGAAGAAGGTTGGGTTGAATTTGTTAGTAAAAAGGATGCAAAACTTGCCGCTCAAACTTTGAACGGCAATATTCTGGGTGGTAAAAAACGAAGTTTTTATCATGATGATGTTATGAATGTCAAATATTTGAAAGGATTTAAATGGTTCGACTTAACTAATGCATTAAACAGAGAAGTAGAAGTTCGTGAAAGTAAAAAACAAGCAGAATTATCCCAAGCTCACAAAATCAATAAAGCTTTTGTCAAAAATGTTGAAACCAGCAAAACTATCAATAGAGTCAAAAATAGTAAAAAGAGGAAGCTTGAAAAGAAAGACGAAAATACAACTGAAAACTTTGAATTGCGAAGAAACTTCAAGCAGAGGAATGTGGTTACACATAGAGCTGAAGCGAATGAAGACATTAAATCTAAAACTGAAGGTTCCAAAATAAATAGTGTTCTTAGTAAAATATTTTAAGAATGTGATACAACCTAATATTATCATTATAATAATTAATAGCTCAATATTTTCTAGACATTATTTAAAACTGTAAATTCTAAACATTCAACTTATAATAACTTCAATATTATCGGAAGTACGTACCCAAAATATTGCTTTTGATGTAATAAGCAAGAATCACCTGGTAATAACCTTAACCTTTTTCAGTCTAAAAAAAAATGTCACTTCAAAAATTCAAATGTTCCTTTAAAACTATAATTTATGTAGATACATATGAACAGTAAATATTATTAAAAGCGTACAAATTTTAGTTTCAGAGAGATCAAGTGTCTTAATAGAGGTGCAATATCTTTTTCAGAGTCATAGCAATCGATACGCTTCTTGTTGTATTTGATTTTATTAATAGCAACGATTGCAATACAAAACAACTCACAATTCGTGATTTTAGAAATGATTATAAAGATGGAAAAATTCAACTGTAGGCTGGCCACATTCAATTTTACACAATTTATTTGCCAAAATCCTTAGAAAGAAATTTCCTCTATTATAATTACTACTAGTAATCTATAGAGGAGTCAGAAGGTCTTCAATTTCAGGAGCATTTCATAAGTAACTGTACTACCATATCTGAATCCTATTAGTGGCTCAGCTCATAGCATTACGTGCTACTGTCCTGAGATAGCTGTCAGGAAGCTGACTTTTTACTTTCGTGTATAAGCTTATATTATTAAAGCTATATGATCACTAGAGTCTGTATGATTTCACCTGAGTAGTTACTATGCTGTGATAAGAAAAGTAGCTATAAAGGTTTCTTCAAAATTAAATGTGCGTTCCAATGCACGTAGAGTTGGATATCAATTTTTTTTTATTGCATTTTAAAGGTTTGTGACAATTCTCATTGAATAATCACAACGTAGACAACTGACTTATTGAAACCAAACATAATTATAGGTAAAGGTTATGCTGTCTGCCAGAACTATTATTTCAACATGTTGTAGTAAAAGGTTGTCCATAATTACCACAAATTTGTACCTTTTCCAACGTGTGACTTTTTCAACCTCAGCAATATTATCACGAGGTGGTGCAGCAAAATATAAATCAAAGAGAACAAAACTTTCAGCTGATAAAAGAATTCAAACTCCTGAAGAATTATTCGAATCTGCTTCCAATGTTGATATTGAAAATTTAAGAAAGAACGTTGAAGAAAGGACAGAATTACGTTATATTACTCCTAACAAAGTATGGATGTCAAAAGTCTTTCCAAACCTCAAAGTCCCCAAAACGTTTACATACTATGATGATCATTCAAATAGAGCTTATGTGAAGAATCAACTCATTCAAATATTTGGAAATATAAAAACAAAATTCAAATGGAGAGATCTTCAGTATTTTGAAATTGCTGTAGGTGATGTGGTTGACTTGTCTGGTAATTTTGAAAAAGGTGATTTGTCTGTAATAATAGAACTCCCTAAATCACCAGATGATCCGAGATATACTTTATTGAATGCCTATGGTGAAATTCAGTTTGTTTCGAGATCCAAAATGGGTGTCAGAATTCCTAGAGTGTTCCCAAACGCTTGGTTTGAAAATTGCGTTTTGGAAGAATCTCAATTTTGGGAAAACCTTGATATCGATGAGATCGTTCCTGTTGGAAAACCTAAATATAAGTTGGAAGATGTCGTTGATAGAAACAAAATTTTTGAATCTGCTATTGCTAGATCTATCAGTAGTGAGACAGCTGCCAAAACCTACATTTTGCCATCTTTATTGTCTGGTGTGGTGTCAGAGACATTAACTCATTTTGTCACCACAGCATGGGAAGTTTTGCCTGACACAAACATTAAACTTGAAGTATTGCACAATGTCCTCCAAAGTAACGAATCCCCTATTCAACTAACACTGTATCAATTATATCGAGCTCTTGAGTTGACAGATATTCAAGTATTGATTCGTGAATTCAAGTCACAAAAGCCAGATGATGTCAATAAAGGCTATAAAAAGTTATTAAACTTGATTTCTAATAGATTATCAATTGATAACCAATACGATTCGATCAGTCTTGGTAAGGAGATCACCGGTAGTGCAGATTTAGATATGGAAGTCGATCTTACTAAATTTTACGGCTTTATATTAAGTTTAAGGAAAAATAATCAGCTTTATTCGCATGATGCATTTGCTAATGCTAGTACCTATGTTCTTGTCTTGCCATTATCTAGAATAGTTAATCTAAATGGAATGGTCCAGGCTTTCAAAGAAAATGAAAAGCTTCATGATGAATTGGCAAAAGTTCTTTCCAGGCGTCTGAAGGGGAAACCTCTCTCTCTTGATGATGATTTGCAGCATGTTATTCCTTATTACCATACATTTGTTGACTTGCTAAAACTTTATTGCGCAGGTTCCATTCAAAATAGTATGCTTGAATCGTTTGTTATCAAGATCATGAGAATTCTACCAGGGTATAAAGATCTAGATATTACTAGCTCCTCTGTTTACGACTTGTTGTTAAATACAGGTGAAATAGATAATGCAGAAGGGCCTGCAAAATGGGCAGATAACGCTATGATTCCTTACAGTGGTATTTCCATAAAATGTGATTATGAGCAAGATTTTTATAATTCCATTATCAAAGATAACGTTCAAGATTATGTTGATATGGAAAATGAGTTATATCCTAAGAGAAGAACTCTATTTGACGATGTTGTCTATTGTATAGATTCAAAGGATCCTTTAGAGATTGACGATGGTATTTCTATAAAGGCTTTGAATGAAAACGAGTTTTTGGTCAGTACTTTCGTTGCAGATCCTTCGTCATACTTAAATCCGAACTCTTTGATATCTAAAATTGCGTTTGAGAGGGGCCTAACCTTGTACCTTCCGGAATTATCAGGTACAAACTCGGTCAGTTTACTCCCAGCAGGGTTCAGTGAGAGTACCCAACTAGGCTATTGTGGCAAACAAACACGAACGCTGAAAATATCTTTCAAATACAATTGTGAAACCAAACAAGTGTGTGAGCTTGATGATGAAAAAATTATATCCTTTGGTCTAGCTTATAACTTTATCAAAATTGATTATGATTCTGTCAACGACCTTCTTCTTGATAAATCCTCAGCATTAGAGACTGTCAAATCCTGTCTTCAGAACTCAAAAATTACGGTTGGGCAAGTTGTTGAGGATCTCAAAAGTTTGAGCAGAGTTTCACGTTGTCTCAATGAAGTTGCAATGAGTAATGGCCGAGTAGGCTTATTTGACCAGACCAACTATAAGAAGGAAATTGAGCATATCTCGGAAAGTAAAGATAAACAGATTCAGCTTACCTTTAAGGATACTTACAATGATGATACAGTAGATAGTCATATAAATGAAGTTAAATCAGAAGAGTTGGTTTCAGAAATCATGGTAATGGCAAATAACATTGCTGGAAAGTTCTTTGCTAAACATAAAATTCCTGCAATTTACAAAATTCAGACAAAGTTAGAAATGTCACCTGAAATCAAACAGTTTGCAGATGAAATTACGAGAAAAGAAAATACCAGCTTCAAAGAACTCACTCTTTACCAGGAATATTTGACGAAATCAACAATTGCACCATTTCCTTACAAACATGAGTTTTTGAATATTGATCATTATGCTACTGTTACTTCTCCTTTAAGAAGATTCTGGGATTTAATTAACCATTGGCAATTACACGCATTCTTAAGTACTGGTAAGCCAATGTTTGATCAACAACAAATGAACTACATGGCTTTGCATTTGAAATATAAGGATGAAATCAACACTAAGTTTTCAAGTAAGGTAAGGGCATTCTATACATTCAAGGCATTGAGATACTTACAAGAACATCAAAACACTAACGAAAAATACATTTTTAGAGCAGTTGTAACCAAAAAACCCAGTGAATCTGGATTGATTGATGTTACGATGTTGGATTACGGTGTTAGATGTATCTTAGAAACAAATTGGTACGCCTTAAGCGACAACAAAGACGATTTAGAAAAGCGAAAAGCCTCAACCAAAAACATAGAAATAGGTGATATCATTGATGATACTTATATAAAAGACATCGATCTAGTGGAAGGATCGATTGTTCTTAAAAGTGAATCTATTTAAGCAACTTGCTTTATATATTCATTCTGTAAATAATGTAATATGTATCAGGCTGTATCAGGCTGTATCAAGGCATAAAAGAGTTTTTTGCGCAAATTGGTTGGTAACTTCGCACGCGATCTAAACAGTGATCAAACGGTGATCATTCTCCGTATTAATCTGAGATAAAGAAGCCTTTTTGAGCATGCAGTACAAGTACTTGCGATTGCGCAGTATTGGGAGAAGTACTAAAATTGTTGAAAAACAATCAACAAAGGTACTTTTTATGGTACTAAGAGCTATTACCCCTACTGAATTTAGAGCACTTTGTCGGAGTAATCAGTTCACTGGTAACTCCAGTGGCTTTGCTCCCGGTTTTGCTCAAGCCAATATTCTTATTTTACCAAAAGAGATCGCCTCAGACTTTGAGTTACTTTGTGAGAGAAATCCTGTACCATGTCCGCTTTTAGGAAAAACAGTATTAGGTTCTGCTACGCAACTTAATTGTGATTATCTAATCAAGGATGACAATTTTGATCTTAGAAAAGACCTTCCAAAATATCAGATTTTCAAAAATGGGAAATTTTTATCAGAAAAAGCAGACATTTCAGCTGAATGGGACATGAATAGTCATATAGGATTTTTGATTGGATGTTCATTTTCATTTGAAAATGCGCTCTGTAAGGCAGGCTTAACTCCTAGAAATATTGTCGAAAATAAAAATGTATCTATGTACCAAACTAAAAAAAGTCTAGATCCCGCTGGTATATTCACACATACTACATATGTTGTAAGTATGAGACCATATAAACCAAAAGATATCGAAACCGTGCGTAATGTTACCAGAGCATTTACTAAGACACATGGTGAGCCAATTGACTGGGGATTTGAAGCTATTGAGAGACTTGGAATTTCAGACATCAACTTTCCGGAATATGGAGAACCAATTTCAATTCATTCGGATGAAATCCCAGTGTTTTGGGGTTGTGGAGTTACAACACAGGTAGCGGCTTTAAATGTAAGCTGTAAGACAGCAGGTAAAATAATGTCACATTCACCAGGACATATGCTGATCCTTGATATAAAAGACACGGAACTCAATAAAGTATTTTCATCTCTGTAACCAATTTATAATAATTCAACACTACTTGGTATGCAGTCTTATCCGAGAATTTGTAAAAAAAACAGTAAAACTTATATGATAAGGGTTTTGTAAACAAAAAATACACAAAATGATACTTCTAAACAATGATTTAGGTAAGAAATCTGAATTCCGGGGAATCATCACCTCTTACCCTCTTTTTGTTTCTATTATCAACACCAGTTTCCATAACTTCTTGGTTTGCTGCATTTCTACGACGTAGAAGCCAAGAGCAAGTTAAAGAAGCTATAGTTGAAACAACCAAACAACCTAATGTAAATGCGTGTCCCAAAACGTAGTCAGGAGGTTTCCTGTAAACTTGTGGAGATATGGCACCTGCTACATTACCTAAAGTTTGATTAATACCAATTGCAGTGTATCTTTTATATCTACCAGCTGTATTTGAAGCAAGCCATGACTCGTTGATACCCGTACCTGTGTAAATCGAAAAACAAATAAGGTAGCAAGCAAAATACTTTACCTTATCATTCGAAACAGCAAGTAGTAAAACATAGCCAGTCATTCCAAAAACATTACAGAAAGCAATAACTGGGCCTCTAGTCCTCTTTTTATCAGAGTACTCCGCAGCAACCAAGAAGATAAGTCCACCAAGCAAGTAAACCGGCACACTCAAATACTGTGCTTGTAGTGAATCATAATGCAAACCGGACTTCAAAATAGCAGGTAAGAAAGTTGAAA
Source organism: Pichia cactophila (assembly GCA_030563965.1). Lineage (NCBI taxonomy): Eukaryota > Fungi > Ascomycota > Pichiomycetes > Pichiales > Pichiaceae > Pichia > Pichia cactophila. The sequence goes on from JAJMKU010000001.1 coordinate 197,616, forward strand.
AACCATAAAGACAAACATCCTGAGTAAACTGAATTATAACTGAAAAATGTGTTTTATAATCCTTGAATGCTTCCCAGACCTCACTGCTTTCAAATGGGGATTGGTCTGTAAAAAATGCCCTACGTCTTTCTCTGTCGGCATAGACCACTCTTTCTTAGTCATTAGACAACAATGTCTCTGGGGTATCCGGTAGAAAGAACAATAACCAAAATCCTGTAAAAATAGATAGAAGTCCTTCGATAAGAAAAACATATTGCCATGATTTGAGAGAGCCTGATTTGATTTCAGTAATACCGGTACCAATCAAACCACCAAAGGCACTAGCCAAAGATGAAGAAGCAAAAAAATATGCAGTTCTCCTACCCATTTCGTGTGGAAAAAAATAATCAGAAGTAATTACTGCAATGCAACTAAAATATGAACCTTCAAATAGCCCAATCAAAAGTCTTAAAACAATGACTGTTCCATAATTTTTGGCAAACATCATACATAAAGAGCAAATAGACCAAGAAAACATCATTCCAAAAAGATAAAGTCTTGGCTTTTTGCATTGTTTCATCAACCAAACCCCAGGAACCATAAATGGTAAATAAGTTGCATATAAGACAGAAACGACAGTTGAAAACTGTGCTGCTGAAAGACCCAAATCAACATCCATTCCTGCAACTTTTGCATTACCGATATTTGAACGATCCAACGATGAAAAAAAGTAAACGGTGGAAAACATTGGCATCAACCGCCAGTCAAATTTATGAACAAGTTTTTTTTCTGCTTCAGGATATAAAGGTTTCTTATCATTCAAAGATTCAGTATCTGATGGTTTCAGTTCTTCAACTGAAAACTTTGTTGTCAAATGCTTCTGATCAGATAATTTAGAATCCAGCTCCATAATTTATCTCCTAAAGAATTGGGTAATGAAAATAGTTTAATTTCTGAAAGATATTCACAAAAAGAAAGAAAGTATGACCATTTTATAAGAAACTCGGAAACATCCACTCAGTCATATTAATTTGCTTAGATAAAGAGGCCCGGAATGGTTTAGGTCCCAAGGTTCAAGATTGAATGTTATCGTCAAGTTAAAGGAATAGATCTCAACAGACTGGAATAGGAAATTTCCCAGCTTAGCGCCGCGTACAAATTTAACGGCGATTAAACGTAACGGCCCAAAACGGATTTCATTCTCCGGCATGTAGGGACGTTACCCGCATCGACGACTTTAACAATGTTTTTCACTTGCTTACAGTTTCCACACAAACTGATCGATCGATCAAAAGAATTGACAATGGAATTTTTGAACTAACAATCTCCATAAAAAACGGACTTTGAAGTTCCTTATATGATGATCTAATTTGCTTCTTTCATTCTTCGTCTCCTCGAACTCTATGTGTGATTTATGTTCAGCAATCGAAGTAAGCTTGGCGAAAAGTGTCACGCACCCTCGACCTCAAGCTAGCATGAAGATCAACTTCTATGTTTATATAGTAAGTATTCATTATCATAAGTTGAATGACTGATGAAGCTTTGAATAAACCTTTGAATAAACCGTTGAATAAACCTTTCACCAAACTATCATGCACATTCTGCAAAAAGAGAAAGATAAAATGTGATTACAAAACTCCTTGTACAAATTGTGTGAAGTTTAACAAAATATGTGAACCTACCAAAGATATGAGACGTAAAAAGTTCAGCAAAAGTTATATCATGACACTGAAAAATCACGTTGCGAGCTTAGAATCTTTTATCGAATTATTGAAGAAAAGTAAACCTGAAGACAGAAATGATTTGCTTCAAAGCTTTGAAATCTCAACTATTTTGCCTGAAAAAAATGAGGATAAGGGGACTGATTTCCTCGATAACATGACATGCAAACCTCAAATAAAAACAGAAAGTACTAAAATTGTCCTTGAAAACGAAGAAGATACTCAATTTGCTGTTTATGGTAAACCTTCAGTTTTCATACTTCCTCGTAAAAGAATTCATTTTGTGACGCAATTAAATGGGTTTGAGGAATTTCAATCACCAATTATTCTACGATATATTTCAAATTTTTTCAAATGGAAATATATGGAAAATTGCTTATACATCTACAGGGAGTCTTTCTTGACTGATTTCTTTCGTGATAAAGAGGATATGAAGGAGTCACTTGATTATTGTAGTGAAGAGCTAATTCTTGCAATCTGTGCACATGGAGCATTGGTTGATTTTGAAAAAGAATATTTTAGCTACCGTGGTTCGGTTTATAACTCACCTGAAAAGTTTTACAATAAGGCCAAGGAGATTATTTTTAATAAACTTAAGGCAGATAATTGCAATAACATTACTTCTATTCAAACACTTTTGACACTAGCATTTTTTGATTTAGGGCGTGGTAATAATTGTTCTGCATGGATTCTTTCAGGTCTTGCCTTTAGAATAGGTGTACATATGGGTTTTGAGGTTGATTTAAATACTTTGAAGAAAAATGATGAAATTCCCATAACTGACTATGATATTAATGTCAAAGGTAGAATTTATTGGGGATGTAGAGTTGCTGACTATTATATTAGTTTTTTATTGGGTCGTGCCCCAACATTAGATCATCTCTATGCTACCATACCGAAAAGTAAAAATCTTCCACATTTACAAGGTCTTGAGTACTTTATGTATTTGGATCCTGTAACTAACCAAACAAGTCTATTCAATATTTCAAACCCATTGGAGCAACTGAACAAGTTGTATGAGATTGTAAATCGATACCACAAACTTGTTTACCGTGATCAGCTGGAAGAAAGTGTTAACGGTTTGGCGTACCAAATGTGGCATAACCTAGATAAATTCAATTTAGCTTGCTTTGAATGGAAAGATGGTTTGGAGCATGAACTTTATTGGACGAAGAATGAACTTAAAACTGCTGGTTACAATCCTAATAAAATGTTTTTCAGATATCAATATTACCTGGTGATTCTTCTTTTCAACAGAGATTATATTGGTCTTGAGTATAACGGGTCCATGGGAGAAATATCTCCGGATATCATATGCGCTAGAGCAATTGAAGATGTATTCACTGCCATGAAATGTTTTTCTAAATATCATAAGTTCAAATTGGCATCATTGAATATGGTGTATCTTTGTATTTTGAGCATTGTTATCTTAGACAAATTGACTGAACCAAAGAATCTTCTGTATAGCAACAAAAAAATGCTTAATTTTTTTTCCACTGTTTTGAAAGAATGTTCTGATAAATATGGTCTTGCAGATTCAGCGTATCGGAGCTTCTTTCACATATTTGAAAAACATAAACTACATATTCATTTAAAGAATATCAAATCGTTAGATGATGCCCAAACTGTAATTTTTTCATCTAATTGCGAAAATGAAGAGGATGAAGTTGATTCAGAAGATTGTATTATACCCTCATTGAATTACACAGACTCTGAATTAGCAACCAATCAAAGTTTAGGATTAGCATAATCCACCTTTTAAACTAAACATATTTACAAAGTCCAGTCATTTTATGTAGTTATTGTATACAATTTAAAATATTTGATGGAACAGAAATTTTCGGTTTTATGTTCCCTGAAAATTTATTTTCAGTTATATTGATGACATTCACTATTCAGTCTTTTATGGGCTAAGCAAATAGTCATTTAAATACCTTCCACAAATTAAAAATAGCAAGCTTTTTTTAGTAGTTGATAGCAAAACCCGAGTTACGTCATTAAAGAAATTCAGTGGCATAAATTCAGATATCTCCTTTAAAAACATAGTCTCAAATATTAGGGGATATAAACCTCAGTTACATGTCCCTGTGAATTGGTTTGTAAAATATGAGGTGGAGAGAATGTTTGAAAATATATCTATTATGACAGTAGCATCATATATTCCAAAAATTATATCCATCACTAGATGTATTAGGAACATGCTTTAAAATGATCTATAAGGAATATCTGTAACTGAAGAGTTTTCTGCAGCAATTAAATGTTATCTGTCACTGACTACCCACAAACACTCTTAAAAGATAGCTTAAGCAAAATCACACAACCTTTTTTTCAAATGTTTGAATCATTTATGTCTGCCTTTAATCATCATTCAAGCATGGGATCAGACCCCGATTGTCTTTATAGTGAGTTGAAACCCATAGTTGGACTATGTTGAATTTTTATAGAACAACGAATCATTCATTTGTAAGATTTTAGCACTGATATTTAAAGAAATTGCTAGAAAATAATTACGATTCTCAACATCTAGAGAGATGGTTGATGTGAGGTGATTGAGTATATACATTTCCTTTTTTTTCCCTCATAGTGAAGTTCACTAAGAATGGAAAGAACTTTATTACCTTGGTAAAATTAATATTATATGAGCAGAGCAAATCAATACATTAGTTACCATCCTGTACAGTTATAACTGAATGATTCTCCAACAAGTAGAACTGAGGTATATTTGCTTCTAATATGTTGAATATCATGTGTTCTTTTTAGCAACTGCCTCTGTATATCAAGTGCCATATTTATATGTATGATCTGTTATTCCATAAAGAATCCTACAAGGTTCGTTATTCTCACATCATATTTTTTTTCTGGTAGAATTAATATTATACACTCTTATAAAACTAATACATTAGTCACCGTCCTATGCGGTGGAATAAAATTTTATTGTCAACTCGTAGTCCTATTTGATTCACCAGTGAAAGAGTTTGAAGCGTTATTACTTCGACGAGTAGATAGTTCTTATCTAATAAAATATGTCTCTTGGGAGAATCGAACTCCGGGCATCATCGCCTTTAGCAATGTGTTGTAATGCAACAATTCTCTGATTAGTGTCCATTATTTAAAGTATTTTACTTAAATAAAATAAACATAATATAAACTCAATAACTAAGATATGAAAGGGGAATTGCCCATTCATATAAACCTGGAGGGACTTATTGGTGTTTGCCCTCAATGTTGAAATGTTTAGATTAACCTATCTCAATCAGGAAGGTAAGCGCATATTCATAATGTGCTCACTTTCTAAGCCACTACAACACAATGGTAGTCACCGCTGAACTATCTCAACAAGACGACTTTTCTGGAAGCAAAGTGTTGAAGAATTGTATAGGTTGGTAAACTTTGTTGTGGGAAGTGGCTTAGCTTTATTGGTTTTGACACAGAGATTTCCAGAAAAAGTACAGATTAACTAATGGCAGCTTGGCCGAGTGGTCTAAGGCGTCAGGTTAAGGTCCTGGTCTCTTCGGGGGCGTGGGTTCGAACCCCACAGCTGTCATATTTTTGATTATATATTTTTAAGTTTTAATTTTTTTAAGTAACTGAAAACCCACATCTCAAAGCTATGTTTCATTCTCAGGGTATCAATAAGTATCCAGCCTATTAATTTTAAGCAATCTAATTGTGTCCCCCCAAATGTTGGTATGGTTCGTGATCGATCATCGGGTCGAACAATTTCGCGTAAAATTCAACTTGAAACAATAAAAAGAGTTTCAGATTTTCAACAATGATTTAGCACATTGTTGCTACTCTATATATTAGAACTGCCCTGCATTATTGACTGCCCAATTGATCCATATATTTTAGAGTGACACGCTGAAGACCGCCTAGTTTATTTAATTGATTTAGCATATATGATTGCCAACTTGCCTGTTATAGACTTGTCAGATTTATCACAATACAATTCGGTGAAGCTGACACGAGCAGCATCTCAAACAGGTGTGGTATTGTTGAATAATCACTATCTCACTCAAAAAGATATGGATGATCTAGTTTTACTTGCAAAGAAGTTCTTTGATTTGCCTCAAGATATTAAAGAGACTTACAAGATTACTAAGGAAAACTATGGATATATCGGACCTTTTGTCGAAAACCTGGACATAGATTCTGCTACTGGAGTGGGTGATGCAAAGGAAGCATTCAATATATCCAATTTTAATCTTTGTACATTTATGCTTCAACAACCACTGCCATCAATTTTCAAAGATAATCTAGTTTTCTTATCTTCATGCTTAAGAAAATATTATGTGCTTTTACATACCGTGTGCCGAATGTTGGCAATTGGTCTTGATATTAAGAATAGCAAAGGTCTACCTAATCATGAATACTTTGTTGACGCACATGCATTAGACCTGAAAAGCCACTCCACTTTGAGGTTTGTACACTATCCAGAATTTGATGAACTTGACGGATCAGATGTTAGTTCAGCGGGTGCCCATACAGATTATGGTTCAATGACTTTTGGGCTAGGTACAAATCAGGGGTTACAGATTTATGACGGCACTGAATGGCTTGATGTTGAGGTTCCGACTCAAAAAGATGGCAGCCCTTTTCTTGTTCTGAATATTGGAGATGTTTTGAACTTTTGGACAAACGGATATCTGAAGAGTGCTATTCATAGAGTCAGAACAACACGAGAAAGGTACTCTATTGTTTTTTTTTGTCATCCTGGTGATAACGTTTTACTGAACCCTGTAAATTCAACGATTGTGAAAGAATTCAAGGACAATCAATTTGACTTTAATGATGAAAAACATTCTCTTACCGCATTGGAGCATTTACATTTGTGTTTAGAACGAACCTACAAAGACAAAAACGATTTTTAGATTGATCATTAGTGCTACCTCATCGTAACAGCCGTAAATTCTGAAACCTGCTTTGCTCACGCGCCTGTAGAGACAAATGAATTCTGAATGGTGTTTGTTGTGTAACCCCCCCACCATTCCACTATCATTCTGAAAGACATCTTTCACTAATATAATGGCAAAGAAAGGAAAGAAGAACTCAGAACCAGCGCAAGAAGTTGAATCCGACTCTGACTGGGATGAAGGTGCTAAAAAGCCATCCAAAAAGCAGTTAGAACAAGAGGCTAAAAGGCAAGCTCAAGCGGACAAGAAGAAAGAACGTGAAGCATTGCTCGAGATGGAAGTATCTTCAATCAAATCAAAGAAGGGTGGTAAAACCAAAAGTCATAAAAAGAGTGGTTTGGATGATGCATTAAATGAGTTTGGCCCAAAAGGAACTATCAGTGCTGAGGGGTTGGACGACTCATTGGCTGCTCTATCTTTGTTGAAGAAGGACGCCGTTACAAATAAGGATTTGGATAGACATCCTGAAAGACGTTTCAAAGCAGCATTGGCTGCATACACAGAATCCAGATTACCTGAGATCAAAAAGGAAAATCCAGGTTTGAGAAAACAACAAATGGAGCAACTAATTTACAAAGAGTTTCAGAAAAGTCCAGAGAATCCTTTCAATCAAGAAACAAACATCGATTATAATGCTAGCACCGAAGCTGTTGATTCAAAGAAGAGAGAAATTCGTGATAAGAGATCTAAAAAGTTCGAACGTTGAACAGATCAAACTCATTGAATCCACGGCTTCTTTAAGACATTTTTCTAGCTTGGTAAAAGGATCTTCTAACAAACTGTATAGCTATTATATATATAATGACTATTATCGGTAGCAGAACGGAAAGTGTTATTGACAATTTGATGTTATTCTAAACTTTTAAGTATACATGGTTACAGCTGTACAGAATCAAAACAAAACGTCATCTTCTTCATCTTTTCCTTCCTCATCTTCTCCATTGTGCAAACTTGCTCCATTGATAGTTGCATTTGTCACCTCACCAAGATTCGATGTGTTTTCGTCCTCTTCTTCATCATCAAATATAGTAGCACGTTTCCTATCAACTTTTCTCTCTGTAAATTCTTTGTTTTCGTTCATGTTTTCGGCATCTTTTTCACTATCTTGCGCATCGCTAGTATCATCATCTGCACTGAATTGCTCACTAAAGTCAGCTTCTTCATCACTATCATCAATAAATTCTTTTGACAAAGAACTTTTTCTTTGCAAAGGTCTGTCCGCTTTTTTTATTCTCTTCGAAGATCCAGCACCCTCTGAGTGGTTCTTTCTTGATCTCTTCTTCTTTTCTTTTGGCTCAACATTCTCAGTGTCATCTTGCATATCTTTTTCTTCCTCAAGTCTCATCAAATTCCATTCAGCTTGCTGTTGTTCAAGTTGCTTTCTTTCGGCCACAAGTTTTTCTTCCACTTTTTTAAGCTTTTCTTTAGCTTTCAGTTCTTCTTCACGTTTCTTTCTTTCTTCTTCCTGTTTCAATCTTTGCGCCTCCTTAAATCTCTCTTCAAAACCTTTCTCATGTTGCTTTTGCTCTTCTAATGCTTTACCAAGTTGTTTCAAAAGGTTCATACCTGCTGTTGCCCTCAACTTCAGCTCCTCAGCAGGATATGGTGGATGAATACTGGTGTTGTCTGCCATGCCATTCAAGACAGTTATTGCATCTTCAAGACCTTTGAGAGCGTTTTCCAGCTCGGCCATACTTCTTTTGGAAACCGGGAGTTTTCTAATGAATGATGCAAGTTGATATTGTATAAACGTAATATTGAATTTGTAAGCAGGAATAGGGTCAAGCTCATAGGATTTCGTTACATATGTAAATGCAGTTTTGAAGTATTCAATATTTTTCTCGTGAATCCCTCTAAAGAGCCAAGCTCTAGCAAAATAATTCAAAAGTCTGGCATCATTACCGTCTGTAAATCTGGTTAATGCCAAGTCATAATTTTCAATGGCTTTAGCAAACTGCTTCAATTCTAGAAAACAATGACCTAAATTCAAGTAAACGGTAATATCGCTCAGCGAGTCTCTCACTTTTCTGAAAACTTCCAATGCAAGACCTGTTTGCTTCTTTTCGGCAAAAATAATGGCAATACCTTGTGCGGCATATGCATTTCGAGAATCTAAGTTTAATACTTTTTGATACAATTGAGCAGCACGAACGTAATACTGATCTTTCTTTCGTTGGTCTTTGCTTTCCCTTGCAAGGGAACAATATACATTTGCCAATGAAAGGAGAGCATAACAGTCGTGCGAGGTGAAATTGGAGAGAGTTTCTTTGTGATGTTCAGATTCAAGGGCATTGGACTTGCTTTTGGAAAGTCCATGTTTAGACGCATAATTTTTTAGGTACCAACCATAAAATGATCGGACTTCTAAATCATCAGATTCATCTGTCATCAGAGACTCAACCGCATCTTTTACGTTTGCATCATCAGTAAGACATGCAATCGTTAACCATCTAATTTTAGCAGTGACATAGTGAGGACACTTCTCGAGAATCTCGTTGTAAAGTTTTGTTGCATCTTTTATTTTTTCCGAATCTTTCGATGCTTCTTCAGCTCTAGCAAAATTAAACTTCAAAGTAATTTCCAAAGCTTCTAGAGTCTTAGGATCATTGTTGTATTGATTCTGTGCATTGTTTAGGGCAATTTTAAAAAAATTAGCCGCCTCATCGACATTATGTTCCAGAAGTGAGAACACTCCTAGGTTGTTGAAAAGTGAAGCAGAAATATCTGCAGTTGATTTACCTGACATTATTTGCTCATCTCTCGCCTTGAGTAGATAGTCCAAAGACTTTGATAGGTCAGAACTTTCGTATAACATTGAAAGTCTCAACAATGCTGGAACGGATACTGATTCATTTTGGTCATCTGCAATCTTAACATATTTTTCCAAATATGCAATTGCTTTTTCTCTAAACTTCAAAGTTTTAGAGTATAACATACCCAAAGCATATGTGACCTCAAGCACTTTAGAATTAATTTCTTGAACTTTCTCTAAGGTCCTGATAGCATCATTGATCTCTCCTCTGATCACTAAGCATTGTGCATTACCAACTCTGGCTAGTATGTTCTGTTCATTTAATTTGATTGCGTCGGAAAACATCTTTTGGGCTTGAAGTATATCTCCTGAATTTAGTCTACATCTTGCAAGCCAAAATAGAGCTTCACTTTGGATAAAACTGGTATTTCTCTTATCTTCAGCCAGTCTACCACAAACACGTTGCACCAGATCAAAGTCACCCTTTGAAAAATAGTACGAAGACAATATTATTAAAATCACACCATTAGTTGGGTCATCTTTATACGAGGCTTGTGCAAAAGACATGGCTTCGATATATTTGGATTTAAATTCATCGTCCGAAGCAGAATTGAAAAAACAATCATCAAATTTCGCAAGTGATATAAGAATCTTTGCTTGGAGATTTCCTTCTGGATGCACTTGAATTGAATTCTGCCAAGCATGATTAGCTAAATCCTTTCTATCAAGAAACCAATAGCAAAGGCCTATACCTAATCTTGGATCAGGTCTTAAAAGAGGATTGAGCTGCAATACTTTTTGTAAAAGTTTCAAAGCAGCTAGGTAGTTTTGTTTGTAAATGAAAATTTTAGCCTTTCCAATCAACGCATAACAGTTTTTGGGATTTCTTTGTAACAAAATATCAATGCTCCTAATTTCTTTATCAAACTTTGTTTTTTTACCCTTGTTTTTAAGACAGGTCAATGAGTAGACCGCCTCTGCAAGAAGATTGAAATCATTGGCTTTTTTATTCTGAGCAGATTTCAAGAGTGGTTCGACGAGATCAAATGCTTCGGTATCATCATATAGATCACCCTTCATTAAATTAAGCCAAGCAGCATAATTTTCGAGACTAGATACGTCATCGGCGTTGAAATGGGATTCTAGTGCTCCTTTAATAACTTTTATTGCTTGATCAATGTTTCCACGTGTTGCATATGCTTGAGCAACTGCTACCCAATACTGAGCTTTACACTCTTCTGCTTTCAAAATTGCGCAAAGTTCACCAGCATCTTCAGGTAAATCGTTCACAACGTCAATATCAATCTCACCATTTTCTTCCTCTTTCATAGGTATTGTGATGTTCATATTGTTAAATCTATCTTTTAGTTCTGAGTCAAAAATTTGATCAAGATAAAACTCACTGCTAAGTGGTCCATCACTAGCAGAATCTAAAATGGCTACAGCATCTGCCGTATTCGATGTCATCTAATCGTCTATGATACTAAAGTCGTCACAACTCAGTCTAATGTTCAAATGAACAGGAACTCGCCATTTTCAAAAACAACAGCTTTAAACAAAACCGTACACCGCATTAATTTTGATGTGTATATATATACCGCGAATTTTTAACCTGCATGTAAAAAAATTATAGAAGTTTTCTTCTTTTTCAAGTGGGCTTTTAGTTCTGTGAATTCACAATCGTTTGAAAGCAAGATGTCCGTAATACAGCATTTAAGGTGAGTTCACTATGCCTACAAAAGAGATTCCACGTTTATACAGAATATACATTGGGGGAATATCTCCTGAGCTAGCGAAATCGATTTCCGATTTAGAGACTAGATTAAAAAAAATTGGCCATGTAGTGAAACCTCTTGAATTACATCAGAAGTCAACATTGAACTACCACTTTGCATATATATCCATGCATCTTAAAAAATCGGAATTCTTGAAATTGAGAAAAACGTTTGACGGCACTCGCTTCAAGGGATCGAAGTTATCCATACAACTTGCAAAAGACGATTTTCAAATTAGATGGAAGAAAGATTTTAAACGTCAAGATACCGGTATAACTGCAAGAAAACAGAGGGAATTGACTGCTATGAAAAGATTAGAAAGAATCAATCAAAATGGTGCAAATCCGTTTAAGATGTCACGGGTTTGCAGAGGTCGCATAAGGAAGACACCTAGAAAAGAGGATCTCAAAAATCTTACCATCAGAGTTAAAATAGGCGGAAAATTGAAAATAATCAAATGTTTGAAAAGTAAACTTTGGGGATATGACAAAAATAGGAAAATTAGAGATCTTACTTACCGTTTTGTTGGAGGCGAATGGAGAGACGGAAATGATCATGTAGTAGAAAGGATTTCTGGAAAAACCATTGTCTTTGATGAAACTGGGATAAGTGTTAGGGACAATACGTTCAATAAAATGGAGGATGAAATTGATATGGAGATGAAAGAAGAACAAAATAAGACCAACGTTTTGCTTGCTAGAATACTGAACCAATACGATTTTGATCAACCTGTGGAAATTGATGAGTGTATTCCGGATCACAAAAATAGTGAATCTGAGATTGACACTGATTATGAAACTTCTCATAAAATTTCAATTATCGAGCCAGAAGTCATGACTATTAATTATGATAAGATTTCATCAGTCTCCCTTTTTTCACCATCATTAAAAGCTTCGAAAGTGTCTAATTTGAGTAACGAATCAGAGCAAAATATGGGAAAGAAAAAAGTTGAAATTAGCCACAATGAGACTATCGATAGTGATGATGAAATGTTTTACAAATGTCTTCGACCTCAACCCGCAGTTAATGAGGGAGAATTCAATCATCTATCATCTTATGACAATAACTATGAGAGTTTGAATCCAATCCCTTCAATAAATAGAACAAATGATCAAGATTTTAAAAGAGATGCGGATGTCGATAAGGAACAGCTTGATGACTCTACGGAAGATGAGTTTATTCCTTCTTTTGGAAAGCCTATTACACGAACAGTAGGTGAATCAGATAATACCACTGAAAAGCTTAGAAATTTATTGAGCATTCCATCCACCTCACAGCAAACTAGTTTCATCGATATACCAACAGAAGATGTTCAAATTGCTCCTCCAGGACTAAAAGCTTTCAAAAATGTGGGACTATTTTTTTCTCATTTTGAATCTCCCTTTCTGGTTGCTCAAACACAAATAAACAAACTCAAGGAACTGAAGTTCAATGAAGAGCTCAAATATGATGAATGGTTTTGGGAAAATCGGGGTGATTTGAATAGAGAATTTAGGAAATTACGCCGGGATGCATTACGTAGAAACAAAAAGAAGCACAGGTCTCAATATTTGATTTAAAAGTCAATCCAAATTACAACTGCAATCACTATGTTATTATGTAAATTTTATTAATTAATAACGGTAAAAAAGTAAAAAAAGAACTAGAAATAAGTAAAAAAAATGACGACAACCTCTCAAGTGGACTTTTCATGTTGAGTAGAAACTCTTTTCATTGCTGCAACGAAATCTTCAAATGATCTGTCAGATTTCTTCCTTTTAGATTTTCCATTCATCAACCTGTCGAACTGCTCGGATTCTGACATGACATAGTAGACACCTCCCATGACGCAAAAGACACCAAAAGACCAGATCCAAACCCTAACAACAGTGACAATATCATTCCAATTCTGGGACCACCAACCAAACAAGGTGAAACATGTAGCTATAATATCAACAATCAAAACAGCACCTCCTAACTGCCAAGAAGGAAACGAAGACCAGAATGGACCAACAGCTCTGGTGATGAAAATTAACCAATTTTCCGTCAATGAAATTTGCAAGAACATCACACCATCAATGGAACCAAAATTTTGAATAATACCACCTCGTGGTAAAAACATTGTGGTCAAACAAATCCATGAACCAATTGCTAAAATAATACCTAAAATAATCGACATACCCCATAAACGTGGTAAGTTCCACTTGACAGGTTTTTGCGCAAATGGGGCATTGTCATATGCAATAGCAAGTGTAGCAACATCAGCAAAAATAGCAATGAAAACAATCAAGTTGATATCTAATGTTTCATTCAAAATGGCAATCCAAAGACCAAGAAAAATTTCCAAGTGTAATGACAATGCAATTCTGTAAACAACATAAGAATACATTCTGTGGAAGATCTGTCTTGATGTTTTCAATGCATCGATAATTGCAGACAAACCCGGCGCAAGGAAAACAATATCAGCGGCAGACCGTGCAGCATCAGAAGCACCTTCAACAGCAATACCAGTATCTGCCTTTTTCAAAGATGGCGCATCATTGACACCATCCCCAGTCATAGCAACTAAATAACCTCTTTGTTGCAAAATTTCAACAACATTATACTTATGTTGGGGAAAAACCTCAGCAAAACCATCTGCATTCTCAACAAAATCAGCTAACTCTGATCCTGCCATGTCAGAAGCTCCACCCAAACCTAACCTTTCCGCATCGAAAATCTGGTCACCTAGACCTAATTGTCTGCAAGTTTCTTTGGCAATTCCGACAGCATCACCAGTGAGCATTTTAACTCTCAAACCTAATCTTTTTGCTTCGGCAACGGTTGCAGCAGTGTCATCCCTTGGTGGATCCATACAAGGCATAATACCCAATATTTCCCAATGACCTTCACCCCTTTTTCTTGCAACACCTAATGATCTAAAACCCCTCGATGCAAACTCTTCAACTTTTTCTTGATAAGATTGTAAAATGTCATCAGGAATTGGATGATCTTCTGCAACTGTTTTTAACACAAATAATGGGGCACCCTTAACACATACGATTGTTTCTCCTTCTGGAGATTTAACAATTGCAGTGACCTTCTTTGAAACAGGATCAAAAGGCTGAAATTCCAAGGTGGTGTACTTGGTCATAGCAGCCCTGGCTTTCGGATAGTTAATAAGAGCTTTCAAAAAGGCTTTATCAATAGCATCTAAACCCTTTCTTTTTCTTGAGGCTGCAAGACACGCAGTTAACATCAAATCATCTGGTTGCACACCTTCCACAGTGTAAGGTTCGTGTAATGATAATTTATTTTTGGTTAAAGTTCCCGTTTTGTCGGAACACAAAATTTCGACCCCTGCTAATGATTCAATTGCCGACAATTTTTGAATAATAGCTTGTTTCTTTGCCAAGTAAGCAGCACCAACAGCCATGGTAGTTGTAACAACAGCAGGTAAACCAACTGGAACACCAATAATAGTAATAGCAAGTGTATATCTTAAGATCCTGACGATTGGAACTGTTCTATAGAATGATGCACACCAAACTAAGAGCAATGTAATAACAACAAGAACCAATAATAAAGTTCCAATACCATTCAAAACTTCTGTAAAGTGACCCTGACCACCTGATGCCTTATTAACCAAAGCTGCTGCTCTACCAACAAATGTATTGTCACCAGTTGCTGTAACGATCATAAAACCTTCACCTCTTTTAACTGTAGATGAAGAAAAAGTTGAATCATTGAAATGCTTATCAACAGCCAAAGATTCACCTGTAATTGCAGATTGATCAACTTGCAAAAAGCAATCTTGTGTGATCAACTTCCCATCTGCGGGAATAACGGTACCATCCTCTAAATGTAAAACATCACCAGGAACGACTTCATTAGCAGGAATTTCAACTAATTTGCCATCTCTTAAAACTTGAGCATTATTAGCTAAGGTTTTCTTCAATTCATCTACAATTGATCCAGCTTGATATTCTTGTATGAAACCAACACAAGCATTTAATAGCAACAAACCACAGATAACACCAAAATCAACCCAATCCTCAAGACCAGCTGCTAAAATAGCTGCAGCTTCCATAACAAACTGAATTGGACCAATGAAAAACATGCAAAATTTCAAAACTAGATTTTCTTTCTCTTCTGCCATCTGATTTAAGCCAAAACGTTTCTTTCTTTTGTGAACCTCGGATTCTGTTAAACCAACAGTGGGATCAGTATGTAAGTACTCCTCAGGAACTTCTTTAAATGAATGATCATAATTAGATTCATAATCATTATATTCATCGTCTTCAACATCTAAGTTGATATCTTTTTTTGACTGTAAATCCATGACCAAAGCATCGATATTTGAATCATCATCATCTTCGTCAATATGATTAGCAGAATTGGCTGGAGCTGAAAAATTCTCCTTTTCTGTTTCTGGTGGCAAAATATTATCACCTTTAAGTGATAACTTTTCGTTGATGTTAGACATTTGTTAAAAATGAGAAAAATGTATGTTTGGAGGAAATTGCTGATATGAAAATGCTGCAAGCATGAGGCACCTGGAAGAGCACATAAGGCCTATATATAACAATGGCAGCACTAGAACAGATCATTCCGAGCAGAAAACCTAACACACAGGAAGGTAGCATATAAAAGTCATTGTGGAACAGAATATACTGTTTCGGCGGGTGATTTTATGCCGAACCTGACATCGATTAGATTTTTATGATAGCCTGAAACTTGAGATCACGTGCGACTAGAAATTGTTTACGTAATGCGTTATTTGAATCCGAAATATTAGTTCTTTAGCTAAATTCACCAGAACTTGACCTTCTGTACAAGGTTATTACGTAATTCTATTCACAAATTAGCTGAAACTTTGATCCATTCGATGCTTTAAACGTGTCTAGACAAGACTAATACCATTACACAGTTTTCCTAGGATGGCAATTCAATTAAAACATAGATGGGTTGGCATAGCCATACCTAGTATTTTGATCTTGTATTTGCAACTGTCAACAACGTTGATTCTATATTACGATAGAACGGACTCAAATAATACACTTATCAAAACCCAAATAGTGAGTTTATTGCTTTGGATCTCTTACTACCTTGCAGTTATAACTCCACCAGGTTCACCACCAAAAGATTTTAAACTTTCGCAAACTGAATCAGATCATCAGACATATTGGAGGAAATGGTGCTCTAAATGTAAGCAGTATAAACCGGAAAGAACACATCATTGCAAAAGTTGCGGAAAATGTGTTCTAAAGATGGACCATCATTGCCCGTGGACAAATAATTGTGTTGGATATTTTAATATGCCACATTTCGTGAGGTTTTTGATATGGATATTAATTTCAACGACATATACTCTTATAATTTTTGCAAATAAGCTATTGCATGTTTTCACGATGCGAAATCTCCCTGCATATCTTATTTCGAAATGGAATGTAACAATCTACCTAACTAATTTTTTGTTACTTGGATTTTTATTACTTACTGTTGGAATTCTTTTTATCAGATGCTTTTATTCGATAATATCCAATCAAACAATGATTGAATCATGGGAATGTGAACGTTTGCAAGATAATTTTTATACAGAAGCCTTATGGAAGACTGTTAAACGGAACTATAAACTGATCCATCCTAATTCAGAATTTCCAAACTTGACTTCATGGAAAGTCAACTACCGATTGGTAAAGGAAGGTTCCGCTGTACCATTGAATTTCACCTATGATGATTTAGTTTTTCCCTATGATTTGGGTTCAGCATATGAAAATCTTGTAGATGCATTAGGACCAGTATATACATGGTTATATCCACTTGGGAGACCAAGAGGTACTGGAATACATTTTATAAAGGATAAGTTGAATGAAGATCAACTAAAACTACCATTTCCTATTGATGGTTATAATGTGGACTCACCAATGATAGACAACGCAAAGGAGTTTATCGATGTTGACGATGAAAACGAGTTGACTCTGAGAAATTGGTCAAATGTGCTGGGAGAGACTATGGAAAGTTTTGGAGTAGATCCAGAAACTGAAGATCTTAAAACTAAGTAAACTTTGCAAGACATGTACGATGAAGGTAAAAAGAGTGGCAAGATTATAAACGTCAATATTCGAAAATGCAACTTAAATTATACATAGCTATGTAACAGATAGATCAAGATTTATATTATACATCAACTTTCTCAATTGTTTCATCTTGTTGAATAGTAGAATCACCTTCAACAACAGTAGTCTCAGCGTTGTTTTGATCAACCTTTTTCTGTTCCTCATTTGATTCCGACTTTATTTTGTTGATTTCAATTTCTGGTTTCTTTTCCACGTCTTCTGCATATCTTGTACCTGCACCTGTACATGTATCTGTAGTAACACCGTTTTCAAATCGTTCAACTTCATTGATCTTTTGTTGCTCAATTGTATTCTTTTCCTCATTTTTGGCCTTTGTGTCTTCCGCTTCTTTTTCAACCTTAAATTTCAAAAACTCTTCAGGTCCCTTTTCTTTTAGCAATTTGAGTTTTTCCGTTGCCATTCCTAAAGACTCAACCTTTAAGTCATTCACAATACCATGCTCACCATCAATAATATTCTTGAGCTTATTCAACTTTAAATTAGTAGACCTTTCTATTTTCTCGCTATCTGGTTTCTCATATAATGATTTTCTGATAAATAAGTCATATGAATTAGGTTCAAATTTCATTCTATATGTGTTAGGATCAATTTGAATCGACAACTTAGAGTCGACAACACCGTCAAGGGTACTCTCATTTTCTTCTTCTGCATCTATTTGAGATTTTAAAAATGGCATATTCACCTTAGACGTGTCAATACTTTCGGTTGGATTAGACATCGAAAAACTAGTCAAGTAGTACTTCCAAGCATCTTCCTTTGATAAAACTGCATTTTTGATTGTCAAGTCCTCCTGGGCTAAGAAAGTAATAGTAGTTGTTTTTGTAGCTTTATCAAAAGCAATTTTAAACATATTTTCGTCCATGTTCATGAAACTTCTCACTTGAACTCTATAAAGTATTTGGTCTCTAGTACTAGTTCTAGCGTGGTTGCGGTCATTTTCCATCAGAAGTAAAATTTCACTACATTTTGTATCTGATACTAATGTGTGACAATGTTTCATAAATGACTGAATGACTCTATCAATGGTGAATAGTTTGAAAGCCCGGTTTCTAAACCCATTTCTCAATGCATCTTCAAAAACATTTTGTTCAATTTTGTTTTCAATGAATTTGGAGCATAAGTCTAAAGCTTCCGAATACGAATCATCACCTTTTATTGCAACACCTAACTCTTCTAAATGGTTATCAATCAAACCAAGATCAACAGCAAATGGTGTCGCGACTCTTGACTTTATTTCTTTATTAACTTCTGGTGCCAGTTTTTTTATTTCAAGAAGTCTTTTGTAGAGTGTATCCAAATGTCTGTAGAAGACATATATCTGAGTATTGGCAAACATATTGTATTCAGTTCTTTGGAAACTTTCATTGACATCAATTAACTCACTTGAGATCCAACTTTCTTGAGTCTTCTGCATCTCTTCAGAAAGAACATCTTCATCTACGGAATCGTCCTCCTCCTTCTCTTCAGCTTGTTGTTGTTCACTTTTCTTTTTCTTGTTCTTTCTTAATACATCTTTTAGAAGATCATAATCTCTTGGTCTCTTCTTTGTTTGAGAAAGTGTAGGAGTAGGTAAATTGACCTCATGATCGCTCTTAGAAATGGATGCTTGGTCATCTACAGTTTCCTTATTGTTGTGTATTATACTTCTTTTTTGAAGTTGTTCATCAATATAAACTGGACTCATAAAGAAAAACTTAATCATAAAGGAACGTAAGAAACTCTCCATTCTTTCCTTATCATTCTGAGAGTAGGTTTGATTTTGCTTGAGATTGGCATTAACGAGTTTTAAAACGTCCATGAAAATACTAAAGTCCTCATACCGCGTGACCAACTCATCTTTGGCTTTTGTCATCAGTGGATGAAGCTTTTTATTGGCTTGTTCGGTTTTGACGGTAGCAATTTCACTTACGAGCTGCTTATTCGTAAGTAGCTTTTTATCAATGTTTTTGAAGGACAACCCTAAGTGATCCAACGACTTTATTAATAACTTTTGTTCGGCTTCTCTCCAAACCTTATTCCATTCCCGATGAGCCCTTTTCCATTCTTCATCCTTTTGTTTCAATCTTTTCAAAACAATAGGAACAGTAATTGCAGGGTGTTCATGCAATGCATCAATAACTTCCCATCCTCTATCTTTATCATAAATCTTTCTGATAACTTTGACGTAAATGGTGCTTGATGTATGACCAAGACCAACAGGCAATTTAAACTTAGATTTTTCTTCTGGTGTCATATTAGCCATTCTATTAGCAATCGTCTCTAAGGTTTGAATAGTTCTCAAATTAGCTTCCATGAAATAATCATACTCGTGTCTTTCGTCTTCAATTCTGAAAAGCATTTCTTCATATTGATTTTTACGGTGCGCAATAAATCCTGACTCTTCAGATGCCCAAACAGGATGACCAACCCATTGATCATTAAATATAGACCAACAGAGATCATCCCTACCTGAACATGGCATTTTTGTTTGAGACTTCGGTAATTGCCTATATGAAGGCCCCGCTGCTTTACACATAACAAGATCTATCTGTTGCTTTTTGATTGCAATGTCTTCAATTCTCAATGGAGTCTCTTCCCAACCAATGAAATTTTTAAACCACTGAAATAACTCTGGAAATCCGCCAATAAGAGTGCGAACTTTTCCCTGCAGAGTGCCCTTATCAATGACATCACTGGAGTAGAGCTTCAAAAGTTTCAAAAATTCGTTGTAGGTTTGTTTGTTACCAATGGATTTCTTGACTTTATCAAAAAAGTTGATTTCATTGCTTAGGTCTGTCTCCAAGGTTTTAGGATAAACAGGTTCTAAAACACCTGATATCAAAGCAGGTTTTTCAATTGGTTGCTCATAAGCTGATCCTCTGAGATTACTCACAGGAAACTCATCACGTGGTTGAATACTACCTTTGTTATTCATGGTTTGAGCTTGACTGACACCACTAATAGATTGCTTCCTGTTCTTTGCAACACTCGAATCATTTTGTTGATACATTTGTTGATACATTTGTTGCTGTTGTTGTTGCTGTTGATATTGATATGGATCAATAACAGCCTCTTGATCAGTTGGAAGAATTTGATATTGTTGGTTGATTGAAACATTATTATGCGCAGTTTGACCGTTAGGATATGCACCAGACTGAAAATTTCCTACAGGCGGTAACTGAACAGATTGTTGATAATATTGTGGATAATTGTTATAATCTTGTTGAACATCTTTGATATTGGTATTATCTGGCATAAACAATTTAAAATCCTCCAACAAATCAGGTGCATCTCTGAACAAAACAGATATTTCTCTGTAAACCTCATGGATTGGCTTTAATCCTTTTTGATACATTTGTAAGTTCTCCAAAAACAACTTATATATGTCAGGCTGTGAAGAGTATCTTTGTTTAATTTTATTAACGTAATTAATAGCCTGATCAAATTCGGCAGGCGAGCTTTGCTTTGATTCTTCTTCCTGCAATGTGTAACCATGAGTCTGTTGAACTGGTTGAGTGTTTTCGGATGAAAGTGATTGAACTGGCTGGTTAGATTGTTCAGGCTTTTGTTCTGTATCCTTTACTGGTACAGTAGATAGTTGTTTCTGCGAGTTTAGTGAGTCTCTCCTAATGGTTGTTCCCACAGGGGTAGTAACCACAATGGCATATGGATCAGAAATAGAACATTGTATAGAAAATCCTTGAGGTAAAAATGTATTAAAGCCATCAATCAACTTTGGATGTCCTTTAAACAACGAAGAAACTCTTTCAATGACACCAGGGGTGTCAATATTTTGACTCTTAAAATCTTTCATAATATCCAAGAAGTTGTTATAAACATCTGTTTGTTCCCTAAATTGGAGTTTTACTTGATCCAAATAGTATAGGGCATCTTTTACATTTAAAGGCTTGTAGTTGAGATTACCGCTTTGTTCATCTTGAGTGGTATCATCAATAGGTGCACTTTCCTCATTTGTCTGTTTTGTAGTGCCTAAGACGGGACCTGATACATTTTGCTGATCCAGTGATTGTGAAACGTTGTTGATTGCCGTTTGGTTTAGTAGTTGTGTAGCAGAAGGTAACTTTATGTTTTCTGTTGAAGGGGCTTGTTGCTCATTCAAATTTTGCGAGATAACGTTAAATGAAGGTAATTGTGTTTGTCCAGGAGAAGAGCTACCACCAAAATTATAATTAGACAAATTGTTGAGATTTGAAATTGAGGGAAGTTGATAAACCGATTTTCCCGCTGTAAAAAAATGAATCTAGTTAGTATAATGTTAGAAGAAGGTAAAAATAATAGGCCGAACATACTATTTGAGATTGTTGAAGCAGAAGGAGGAGGTAAAACATGCTTATGAGAAATTGAGACATTCGGTTCTGTACTTGACATGGCATTTGAACCACCAATTCCATTTTGGATTCCAGAAGAATAGTTAATGGAAATAGGCGGTGAAGGTGCAGCAGTGGCTGCATTCATAAAGGCAGCTGAAGTGGCAGCTGTAGTTGCTGGTATATTGCTGCTGTTGACGTGGGAAACACTAGTGTCTTCAGAAATGGTCGATTTAACGTCCAAGTTGGAGTTTACAAGTCCAGAGGATCCTGTATTCTCCTTGATTTCTGACTGAGTGTCTGTGATGGTTGAAGAAACAGAAGTCGGTGGAGGGAAATTTGAATTTATGGAATCCATAATGTTAACTGGATATTAGTATTCAATATAGTATTTTTTGGAGCTGTAAAAATGTTTGCAAATACAAATGTATTGATTGAACTTTTCACAAAATCAACTTCAATTTCAAACTCAAGTTGAAGAACAACTAGTAAATCTGAGATACAATTTATTGAAGACTGTTGCACAAGAGAATCTGTCCTAGTTTTAAGTCCAGCAAAGGAACGTGCAGCAAGATTTCGGTTGTGTATTCTGTGCGCCGCCAAAATCCAGATCAGAACACAATCAGAAAATGAAGCCCAAGCCAGCAAGACGATTATTGCATTTATTCAAAATAAATTCAGCAGTCTGGTCGATCGACCTTTTATTTAGCGACACACTCTTGTTTTGGCAGAATTTTAATGAAAAAATACAGGTCACATTGCGTCGATCGTCGTAACACCATTTACAGTCTTGAACCCGAAACAGGCGAGTCTTGCTCCATTTAAGTGATGTCAAGGCCACTGACAGCTCAAACTGTTTGTTTTGTTAGACTACATACTAGAATGAACGCTCCAGATCGTTTTGAACTATTTATACTACCAGATGGTGTACCGAAACTACAAATTACTTCCGATTCACGTGTTCCTAATTGTATTCTCATAAAATTTGAACGAGAAGATCATACATTGGGTAATCTACTAAGAGAAGAGTTGATAAGTGATCCAAAGGTTTTGTTTGCTGCCTATAAAATTGAACATCCTTTGTTTGCAAATTTCATGATGAGATTACAGACTGAGGAGGGATATAACCCAAAACAAGCGCTGAAGAATGCATGCAATAGATTAATTCATAAAATAAATGTTCTTAATGAAAAGTTCAAAAGAGAATGGGAGATGAAAGCTTTACTTTCTGCCACTGAGAATGGTGATGATATTATTTGATTGCGATTCTTACTGCAACATCTTTATAAAAATTTACTATGTATAATAGAAAAGACAGATAGGTTTACGAAGCCATAATTGATAATTAAAATACAACGTTAGAAGTTTTACATGTTATACATCGGTGATTCAACTAACGAATCAAAAGTTTAGGTGTGTGATTAGGGATCTCGAGGCTATGTATCTTTGATCGAAGTTCATTACCCAATTGAAACACCCTAGTACTTGATTCGCAGGCAAGGTGTGGTGAAAATTGCGCAATATTTATCGGTCGTTGAAACAAAACTTAGAAAGGTTTCATAATATAATTAATGTTTTGGTATCATTGAAATTGGTATTCTGATGAGTTAAGTTTAGATTGCAAGTTTCTCTTTTAAAGCATGTTTCATAAAATTGAATTTTACTGTAAAATAGTCATCAGGCGTTTCGTAGAAATTTTTGTTTTCTAAAACATAGTCTAGTGGAAGAGTTTCGATTTCTTTATTTGGAGTTATGTGAGTAATATACTGTCCATATTCGGAAATCACCATTTTATGATGATCTTTGAAATTAAATTGATAACTCCCATTACTTAGTTCAAACATGATTCCATTTTCATCACGTGTGTATCTCCGCAAGAAAACACCATCTTCTTTTCTTACTTCTCTATTGCTTGAAACATCAGAGAGATGCGCAGTCATGTATTTATCGAAGAATTCGATGACTTGCATTTCATTTTTCAAACTACTGGGTGTTTGATTGCTCTCAAATCGGTCAGCTTTCCAGCCAAGATTGTCGTCGGTTTGAATAAGATAGATAGAGTTACTGCTTTGGAATTTCAAAACAGTATGACCTTCTGTAAAAAGAACTCCGATAGCATTAGTCGACAGTTGATATGCAAATCCATGCTTATTCGAGTAATCTACCCATTTACTGATCAGCTGAGGAGTCGTCATTAGTTCTGCATTAGGGCTTAATTTTCCATTTTCAATCAAACTAATATTTTCCAAAGTAGCTGCAATAGATTCATTAAGGATTTTCATCATCCTGTTATCAAATCTTGCTCTCGAGAGTTGATTTGATATTTTAGATTTGTATGGTTTCACATTTACTGGTGCAACTTCTTTATATTTATTTTTCGTGTTATCAGGAGAAAGAGAGTTTGGCAACAAGGTTTTGGGACGTTCACTCTCAAGGTCAGTCTTCAAAATTTCAACTGGGTTTTTTGGAACGTCATTGATGCCAGCTCTTTGTTTACAGTTAGCAAAATTGATTATCGATTCTTCCTCGGAAATAAACTGTAAATACTTTGGCCTTGTTTTCAAAGATTCCAAAGTAATGTGGGAAGGGAAAACTCCTGTTTTGAACCATTGAAAATCTAAAATGGAATCAAGTTGTGGTCTATCAGCTGGATCTGGAGCCAACATAGAATTTATTAATTGCTTAGCTTCTGGAGAGATAGAAGATTCAGGAGGATACCTAAATTCGTTGTTTTTGATTCTTTCATAAATAATCTGTACATCTTTTGCTTGGAAGGGTGGTTTTCCGCATAGCATTGCATATAGCATAATACCTATGGCCCAAATATCAACTTCAAAGCTATGTCCCACTTCTTTACCACCAAGAACCTCTGGTGCAATATAATTAGGTGTACCACATATAGTGTATCTTCTTGGATGATTTGCATTAATAATTGTTGCTAAACCGAAATCTCCGATTTTCAAGTTCATGTTAGGATCAAAAAAAATATTTCCCAATTTCAAATCTCTATGCACCACTTTTCTTTTATGTAAGTATTTAACAGCACCAATAATTTGAACCATGAAATATCTCGCTTCTGCTTCAGTAATAACTTTTCTACTTTTGATCAAATCCATCATTGATTGATGAGGACAAATTTCCAATAGAATGTAAACATTGACATCATCTTCAAAACAATCAATAAACTCAACAATGTTTGGATGAGACATTGATTTGTGAATTTTAATTTCACTAAGTAATTTAGTTTTAGTCTTTTCATTCTTTATCGAAGCTTTCGCAACAGTTTTAGCAGCAAAAACTCTTCCAGTGTCATCTTTCATTTGAAAGCAACGTGCGAAACCACCTTCTCCTAAGAAATGTCCTCTTCTGTAACCTCTACCATGTCTGTTTTTGACAATACTTGGAGGAGTTTTACACAAAGAGCTGAGTTTTTCCCTTTTTTTCTTTTTGGTAGCATCTGGTTTCGTAATAGCTCCTTTAATAGGGGTTTTGTTAAGATTTGGTGGAAAGTTGGTTTTATTCAACTGAACATCATTTAATGGTTGCAGGGCTCTTTTAGAACTCATTATGTAATTATTTTGCTGTGTTTAGTTTTATGAAATGTGTCCACCAATTGAATGATATGCAAGTAGACTATGCTTCCAAGTTTTATTATATGATTTTATAGGATTACTCAACTTTGATGCAATTAATGAATGCTTGAAACTTTTTCTTCCGAGGTTAACACAGTGATATCTGTTTGCGTTGATCACTGAACTAGATATCTTCTGTTCAGGTTTTGAAGGTTCTCAGAAAGAAAAAAGGATTGTAATTATAAAAATCTTGCAAGATTGATAGTTAAAACACTTACTTTGATGTATCAAAATATCTATTAGTAGCGTTGTGATCGATGTTTTGCTTTTACCAGATTGGAAAAACGAGTTTGATTTAGTTACCTCAAACGGTTTCTCTTCTCGCGGTTTGTTTGTGTTTACCTTTCTCTTGAAAAGGTAATTCTGGGGGAAAACAATTTACTGAAGAAAGTAAAAGCACGTGACTGGGCGGCAATGAGGTGAAGGCTTAGCGCATTAGGTTAAAACACAGACACAGTTGAGACAGATCAGTTCTGGATGTTGACGGTTTCTAATATTTGCTACACAAGAGCTTTTGCATGATTAGCGAGCTGTGTATAAAAGAGCAGCAATTATGTATGCTATTCTATAATATTTAATCCTAATACTCAAATATGTCTCATTTTGAAAAAGAAGAAATGATGGTTCCAGACATACTTTATTGCTAGTGATTTCAAAATGTTTATAAATCTGTTTTTAAAACAAAAGAAGGAAATAAGAGCAAACTATTATGTATATCTAACTAATAATAACATTTAGTCTAAAAATCTTATTGCCACTAAAAAATACTTTTGTGAAGTTACACTAATACCATTTGAGAATAAGATGAATAATACTCTGAGGAACTTCATCTGCCTTAGAATTATCTCATTAATGGTATGATAAAATCAACTGACACTACAAATTTGATCAGACTAAAACAAAATAGGAATAGATCTATTTAATATGATGTAGTCATATTTTGCCTTGCTTTTGTACAAACCTTGTAATTGAATTTGGAAAGGTCACAATGATTATTTTTATGATGTAAGCTCAAATTCGATGAGTTCATCAGCTTGAAAAAATGTTATACAAACTCCAAAAAACAGCTCTTTAGTTGGAAATACAACTAAAAACTTACTTTACTCTGTATCAAAAAACAAATAAAAGGAACTGTCGCATTTTTTACAAGTCCTACTTGATTTTGGTTCATAAATGTTTTTACTAGAGCTCAAAAGGCGTTCGAAAAACCAAAATTTAATTATTACGCAATATTCTAGTCAGAAAGGTTTCTTGAATTTCAATAAGTTCTAGTGCAGTTTTAATTTTTGATCCTGTAAGTATAATACAGAAAACTCATATGTAACAAGTTTTTACAATCTATAGTAAATTTTCATACCTACATGCGCACTCTACATTGCATTTACAGTAAATATAGTTAAAAAGGTGGCCTTAGTGTACTTTTGTATTATCGTTTTAGAAAGAATATATGGCACCCACTTCAAAAAAGAAGTCCTTTTTAAAGTAACCTTTTCTGAGCCATCATTATTAAAGTTGAGCATATCAAGTCCAACTGTAGTAGATTTTACTATGTAATACACCTAATAAGTATAGATTGTGAATTTCACGCGGGTGACCTGTACTTGCGTTAACAAGCGGAGTATACCAAGTGAAGTACACTAAATATACTTCTCTCTTTAAAGCTCTTTTGTACTGTCTACCTTCTTTTGTGCAATTGATGCAATTGATACAGTTTTTGCAAGTTATACAAAATACCAAACTTAACATCGGCATTCGAATCCAGGTATGCTTGCATCCATTGCTACCATCCATTTTAGAAAACGCTAAATTTATTTTAAAGGAAAAATTAAGGTTTTAATAACATATATCAAGTTTCTAATTTAAAAAAAATAATAAGTCAAAAGTGTTGTGATTCATAGTTTGAATTTCTTTCTGTTGCGTTTCGTTCACCATAAGTGGGTTGTATGAGGGGTATTTAGAACTGTAAGCTCGTCAGAAAAAAAAAATAGCAGACTAAATTAGACTGTAAGCCTTATAATAGTTGTATAAAAAATAAAAGCCGCAAAATCATAGTTGAATCAGCGGTCAAACTTACGTGCATCTATTGATATTGAGAGCAAATTCAATTTATGATGCTTCACCAAGACGTGCTATTCAAACCATGCTTTATAAATTGCGAAAGTTGGAGCGCGAATCGTAAAATTGCCAAAACTGTAGAAATAAATTTCACATCGAACAATGTTATTTTCTCAAACTCTTTATATAAATTTGTGCCATATATTTCTACCTGCATCACATAAATTTTTTCATAAAACCGTTGGCTGCTCTTGATCATTAAAGTATTTGACTTATGATAGAAAATTTATTGAACGGAAAGATTATTGTAAAGACGTCAAACAAGAGAAAACATGAACATAAAGATGAGATTGTGACTACTCCATCAAAGCAAGCGAAAACAGAACCGAATAGTTCAGGAGACACTGCAGTAAACAAGGTAAAAACTAAAGTAAAGATTGAAGTCAAAGATGAAGATGGGTCGGAATTAACGAAACAGGAAGAAGAAGATGATGTCAATGGCTTTGATGAAGACCAAGGAGAAAATGATGGTACTTTCAAATGGTGGGAAAATCCAGAAGATTTGGATGGCGAAGTGAAATGGGAGACATTGGAACATAATGGTGTAATGTTTCCACCTGATTATGAGTCTTTACCTTCAGATGTTAAATTGTATTACGATGGAAAACCTGTAAATTTACCAATAGAAGCAGAGGAAGTTGCCGGGTTTTTTGGTGCACTTTTGGAATCTGACCACGCCAAGAATCCAACTTTCCAGAAAAACTTTTTTGAAGATTTTAAAGCAGTTCTGAAAGAATGTGGTGGTTGTCCAGATGCTGATATAGTATCCTTTGAAAAATGCGATTTTTCTAAAATCTTTCAATATTATGACGATAAAAGAGAGCAGAAAAAGGCACTTCCTTCACACGAGAAAAAGAAAATGAAGGAAGAAAAGGAGAAGGCAGAGGAACCTTACAAGTTTTGTTTGCTCAATGGGAGAAAAGAACAGGTTGGCAATTTCAGAATCGAACCACCAGGATTATTTCGTGGTCGGGGAGCTCACCCTAAAACTGGTAAATTAAAGAGGAGAGTAAACCCTGAAGATATTACTTTGAATTTAGGAAAAGAAGCGAAAATACCTGATGCACCACCTGGTCATAAGTGGGGTGAAATCAAACATGATAATACAGTTACTTGGCTTGCCATGTGGAAAGAAAATATTATGGGAAGCGTGAAATATGTTCGATTTTCACAAAATTCATCTTTTAAGGGTATGAGTGATTTTAAGAAATTTGAAAAGGCTAGGGAATTGAAAAAACATATTAATGCTATCAGAAAAGATTATAGGTCCAAATTGAAGAGTTCACTAATGATTGACAGACAAATAGCTACTGCTACTTACCTCATTGATGTTTTTGCTTTAAGAGCTGGTGGTGAAAAGAAGGATGATGAAGCGGATACAGTTGGTTGCTGTTCTTTGCGATTTGAGCATGTTTTCCTGAAGCCTGGTAATACAGTTATTTTTGACTTTTTAGGTAAGGATTCTATCAGATTCTATCAAGAAGTTCATGTTGATCCTCAGGTATTCAAAAATTTGAAAATTTTTAAAAAGGAACCCAAGAGACCAGGTGATGATTTATTTGATAGACTTGATCCTTCAATTTTGAACAAATACTTCCAAGGATTCATGAATGGTTTAACTGCTAAAGTGTTTAGAACTTATAATGCTTCGAAAACTATGCAAGATCAATTAGATAAAATACCAAATGAAGGTACAGTTAATGAAAAAGTTGTTGCATTCAATGCAGCAAATAGAGAAGTTGCTATTTTATGTAATCATCAGCGTACTGTTCCTAAAGCACACCAAGCTGGTGTTGAGAAGATTAATGAGAAGATAGAAGAAATGTTGTGGCAAAAGATCAAACTGAAGAGGATAATGCTTCAAATGGATAGATCAGTCAAAAAGAAACAGAAAGAATATTTTGAGGAGATTGAAGATTTAACAAAAGAGAAAGAGATGGAAATCGTTGAACGTTGGTGTAAAAAAGAATTTGATCGTATTGAAAATAAATTCACAAAAGATTCTGTGAAGTTGGGATACGAAGAAACGAGCATGAGCAAAGCAGATTATAAGGAAAAACTTTTGAAGCTTAAAGAAGATCATGATAAAAAACTTTTAAAAGCGAAGGAGCTTGCAAAACAATATAAATCCGAAGCTTTGAAGCAGAAATACGAAGAGAAAAGTACTTATACTATTGAGAAACTGAGAATACAAGTGGAGAAACTTGAAGAAAGGATAAAAAACACTAGTTTACAATTAAAAGATAAAGAAGAAAACTCACAAGTGTCTTTGGGAACATCCAAGATGAACTATATAGATCCTCGTCTTACTGTTATGTTTGCAAAAAAATTTAACGTTCCAATTGAAAAGCTGTTCACTAAAACATTAAGAGAGAAATTTGCATGGGCAATTGAATCTGCTGATGAGAATTGGAGGTTTTGAAAAAATTAGTATAGTTTTATATAATAATTTATCAATGTGAAATTTATATATATTTCCCAATTTGAGTGTGCAAAATCGCAATTAAACACTTCAATTTCCAAAACACGTTGCAAACAAATTTGACGCGTCAAAACGCGTCGAACGCGTCTTTTTTTGTTTATTTGTTTACCTTTTCGGGTAACTTGATTAAGTTTCAAACTACCCTTCAGGGGGAGTTCCAAAAGAAACACGTTTGGGACCCTTTGATGGAGAGATGTCAAGATATATTTGTGAAGTGCAAGCTCAGTAATTGATGTTATTTATTATTGAGATATGAAATGTTTACCGCTAGTCAAATATCTCTTTTTGTATCAACTGTTATATATCATCCATTAAAGCAATCTTGTTAAACTATTAGCAATCAAATAACCAACTTTTTACATTCATTATTTAAATTCATTCTTTCATTCTTTTACAATGCCTATCACAATGACAAGTTCAGGTCGGACGACACCGGCTACAGCTACATTCAATAAGACATCATTTTCACATTCGAATACTTCTAAATATCATTCATCATCATTTATTACAACAACTAAAGAAACATCCTCTTCCTATACATTTACCCCTACAATACCCAATGTTAAAAACCCATATATTATACATCATGAGGGAAAAAATGGGTCTATTTTTATTATTCTTGGAAGTGTTATCATTGCTTTGATAGCAGGTATTATATTAGCAAGATTTTGGTTTTGGATGAAAAATCGTAAGGCAACTAATGATGAGAAGCTATTAGATGAATACTTTGGTGGAACACTTGAGAAATCTGTGAGTGGTTTTTTGAATTATGATCCTACTTATTTTGACAACGAAAAGTCAACGTTCAACTTAAGTCTTAATTCGTCGCCACAATCGGGTAATTCTCGAAGCTCCCAGTCGTCAACTTCTTCTGGGGACTACAAAAACAGAATAGATTTGAACAACTTAACCACAAAACCTGGCAGAGCAATAAGGGGTACATCACAGATTCCTACAATTCGAAGAAACTCTTTTATTTCTCCATTAAATGATTTGATTAATGAATCAAATGTCAAATTAGTCTCAAATGCAAATTCAGATGGTGATAGTTATGTATTCAGCGCATCTACAGAAAATATTCTTGGTTCTGGAACAACTTTACATGCAAGAAATAAATCAATTCCTGCATTGGATAAAGTCAGCTCACCGACACCAAATAGACGTCGTTCAACACACTTGGAAGTTGTGGAACAAATGGTAAATCAAAGTTTGATTGATTTAGACAAATCTGGCAATTCAATACCGAACGAACAGAGTAAAAAAACCAAGAGAAGTAGACCTGCTTCACAAGTTTTAGACATGCTCATGTTACAGGATTTTAAAGATTTATAACGTTAAAACTATTTACATTTTTTTATGCATTTAAATTTTTCAGCTTTTCTAATATAATGACGAATACAAATCTATCTAAGGTTCTTGACGAGTTGTAAAATATATATATATACAAGTTTTGAATTTGTTTGAAAGTGTCTATAAAAGCATTATAAACATCTTAATTAGTTGCATATACCAAATGAGATAACTATGCATATTTTTTTTAAAATGAAGAATGTATTATTAAGCAGTAAAATAAAGAGATAATTTTTTCAAAACTTAGTATTGTTTTGAAGCAGCTTGGCAAGCCTTTAATTGTTGTAAGTAAAAATCACATGATTGGTAGTTACCGTTTGATTCTTCAATACATCTGGTAAAATTTCTAGCATCAGTATCACATGGACTTGTTTGCTCTTGTGTAGTATATTGAGATTGTGCAACTGGAACTTGTTGTTGTTGTTGTTGAGCTGGAGCATCATTTGAAGAACCAGAGAAGATAGAAGTGATACCTGCACCCAGAGTATGTCCAACAGCAGAACCGACAGCAACACCTGCTGCTGTGGTTGCCATTTGTGCAAAAAGACCTGGTTGTTGTGGTGCAGCGCCAGCAACTGAAGCAGGTGCAGCAGGTGCAGCAGATTGAGTTGGATTTGGACCTCTGTAAGTAGATGCAGGTGCAGCCATGGTGGATGCAGATCTTGATTGAGTAGAGTTACCGCCAAATAATGAACGTCCGGATGATGAAGATGAAGCTGGTCTTCTAGATGATTGTCTTGGCATTGTTAATTAGTTTGAGTTTGTCTCTTCAGCAGAAGAAAGGGTAAATAAATGTATAGAGAGAAGACAAAGTGGCGAATTTATATGCAAATCAAATTAAATGTAAGGGTAAATTCGTGAATAATTTTTTGGAACCTTCCAGCTTGCAACGGTCGGAGCCGGGTCGGTCGTCCGCACGGAGACCTGACGCAGTGGGCCCGCCCAATCCGGAGTTAGCAGGTGCTTTAGTCCGGCCAAGCAACACAGTGCTCAACAGAGACGATGCTTTCTCATGGCACGACGTGACTGCCCCCCACAGTATCGAAAAGTGTGACCTGTCTCCTAATCTCCATCATTATGAATTAAACGCATAGGTTATAAGCTTAGGTCTATACATAATCAGTTTTGTTGTTGGTCAAGAGTCGATCGACGTTGCATATTATATATGCACGTAGCTTGAAATTTATATCAGTTACACCAGTGCACCTTTTCAAAGAAAAATTGGTGAATGAGAACGAGGGGAATTCTAAGCTCGAATTTATCCAGAGGAAAGAAGAAGCTTCAATCTTGATTGGTGATTGATGTAATAAGGTAATTGTCAAACCTTTACAGCTGAGGGCATACACACACACTCTAATACCATTTCACATTATTCAACCCTTTCTTTCATTATATTGTTATATTAAGAAAGTCACTTTCCTTCCTTATTATCAACATATTTTTTAGAGTGTTAAAACTATCAACCGTACTTACAATCCAAAAATGTTTTCATTCAAAAACTCCATAAAACGTGTATCTAATGTTTCCAGATTAGCACAATTTCATAGAAGATCACTTCAAACGTCTAAAATTCTCAATAATCAAAAACCAGCTCTTCATAAGATTGAACAAGAAGCAAACGATAATGCATTTTATGTCATCAAAAAGAGAGGTAATAAAGATGGTGAATCAGTTACAGATGGTGATGATGGTTTCAAATCTACAGTTAATTTAGAAATTAATTCAGCAATGGGTAATTATTCCGAATTTATTAATGATGCAAAGGATTGGGAAACTTGGACTCTATCTAATGAAGATTCACCTGACCATACTGTTAGAAAATCTAAAATTAGACATTTTACTCTTAATTTTGGTCCTCAACATCCAGCTGCTCATGGTGTTTTAAGATTGATTTTAGAATTACACGGTGAAGAAATTATAAGATCTGATCCTCATGTTGGTTTATTACATAGAGGTACTGAAAAATTAATTGAATCTAAAACATATATGCAAGCATTACCATATTTTGATAGATTAGATTATGTTTCTATGATGACTAATGAACAAGTCTTTGCAGTTGCAGTCGAAAAATTACTGAATATTGAAGTTCCAATTAGAGCTAAATATATTAGAACACTTTTCGGTGAAATTACTAGAATTTTAAACCATTTAATGTCTGTCTTATCACATGCCATGGATGTTGGTGCATTAACTCCTTTCTTATGGGGTTTTGAAGAAAGAGAAAAACTTATGGAATTTTACGAAAGAGTTTCAGGTGCAAGATTACACTCTGCTTATTTTAGACCGGGTGGTGTTTCTCAAGATATTCCTTTTGGTTTATTAGATGATATTTACATGTGGGCTACTCAATTTGGTGATAGACTTGATGAAGTTGAAGAATTATTAACAGATAATAGAATTTGGAAACAAAGAACTGTAGATGTTGGTGTTGTTACCGCTGAAGATGCATTAGCTTATGGTTTATCAGGTGTTATGTTAAGAGGTTCAGGTATTCCATATGATATTAGAAAGGCACAACCATATGATGCGTATGATTTAGTTGATTTTGATATTCCAGTTGGTACTAATGGTGATTGTTATGATAGATACCTTATTAGAATGGCAGAATTTAGACAATCATTGAGAATTATAGAACAATGTATTAACGATATGCCAGCTGGACCTGTAAAAGTTGAAGATTTCAAAGTGTCACCACCATCAAAGGAATTAATGAAAAACGATATGGAAACTTTAATTCATCATTTCTTATTGTTTACTAAAGGTTATCAAGTTCCACAAGGTGAAACATATACCGCAATTGAAGCTCCAAAGGGTGAAATGGGTGTTTATGTCGTTTCTGATGGTTCTGAAAGACCTTACAGATGTAAGATTAGAACTCCAGGTTTTGCTCATTTAGGCGCATTTGATCATATTTCTAGAGGTCATTTATTACCTGATGCTGTTGCCATTATTGGTACGATGGATTTGGTGTTTGGTGAAGTTGATAGATAATAACTTTTTTCACCCATTGCATTTAATCATATTCGTATACAAATATTCAACAATTTGTTAAATTTACTACCCTTTCTCCTTCATTTATTCATTCTTCAAATTCTATATATCATTAGTTCAATCGATAAATCATTGAATATGAACAATACATTGGTAATTTGATTCACCTATTATTTATTTCCATTTTATAAATCTTTATTCAGGAAAAAAAATTCTAACTTTTCGTAAACGATCTATTTAAAAAAAATTAATATACAAACGCAATCAATTATTCTCGGCAAGCTCTTCCACTGTAGGACATGTACATATCAAATTTAAATCACCAAAAGTATCATCAACTCTACCAACAGTAGGCCATGTTTTGAAATTCTTTAAATGTGGTAATGGATAACCAGCTTGTTCTCTAGTATAACCTCTTTTTGACCATTCTTCTTCACTAGTTTCAAGTAAATCACTGAGTGGATGAGGTGCGTTATGTAGAATTGCACCATTAGAAGTAACATTTTCAACAGCTCTAATTTCTTCTCTGATAGCAAGCATCGAGTCAACAAATCTATC
This sequence comes from Pichia cactophila, assembly GCA_030563965.1. Taxonomy (NCBI): domain Eukaryota; kingdom Fungi; phylum Ascomycota; class Pichiomycetes; order Pichiales; family Pichiaceae; genus Pichia; species Pichia cactophila. The sequence goes on from JAJMKU010000001.1 coordinate 232,289, forward strand.
CAATTCAGCCTTATCCTCCGATTCCGTTGGTTCTACCATCAATGTACCAGGAATAGGGAATGACATAGTAGGTGCATGAAATCCATAATCTTGTAATCTTTTAGCAACATCAATTGCCTCAATTCCAATAGATTTAAATGGTCTAATATCAATAATAAATTCGTGAGCACAATATTTAATTTCATCAGCATTATTCTCATTAGCATTGTCACCTAAGAACATAATTTTATAAGCATCTTTAAGTCTGTACATCATGTAATTTGCATTTAAAATAGCAGTTGTTGACGCAAATGGTAAGTTTTTACCACCAAGAGATTTAATGTAAGCATATGGAATTGGTAAAATAGATGCTGAACCAAATGGTGCAGAAGCGACAGGTTCAATAACCGTAGTTGCAGTATTTGATGTTTCCGCTAATGGATGCTTTGGTAACAAATCAGCAAGATGTTTTGCAACACAAATTGGACCAACACCAGGTCCACCACCACCATGAGGAATTGCAAAAGTCTTGTGTAAGTTCAAATGACAAACATCAGCACCTAGATCACCAGGCGATGTCAAACCAACTTGTGCATTCATGTTAGCACCATCAAGATAGACTTGACCACCATGAGAGTGAATGGTATCAATAGCTTCTCTAATAGTTGGTTCAAAACGACCGTAAGTAGATGGGTAGGTAACCATAAATGCAGCAAGATTAGCAGCATATTTTGCAGCTTGTTTCTTCAGATCTTGTAAATCTAGATTACCATTTGGAAGACATTTGATTGCAACAACTTTAAGACCAGCCATAGTTGCGGAAGCAGGATTTGTCCCATGAGCCGAAACAGGAATCAAAACAATATTTCTATTGGTTTCTCCCTTAACAACGTGTAAGTATTTCCTAATAACTGATAAACCTGTGTATTCACCTTGAGCACCAGAATTTGGCATCAATGTAGTTTTTGCAAAGCCTGTAATTTCTGCTAAATCCTTTTCCAATTCGTCAATAAGTTCCATGTAGCCCGCTGCTTGGTCTCTTGGAATGAATGGATGCAATGATGCAAATTCAGGCCATGTAATTGGTGCCATTTCAACTGTTGCATTCAATTTCATAGTACAGGAACCTAATGAAATCATCGATGAAGCAAGTGAAACATCTTTCTGTTGTAATGAATAGAGATATCTAAGCATTGCAGTTTCAGAGTGGTATGTATTGAAAACCGGGTTGGTGAGAATTTCATCAGTTCTTGCGTTAGGGAAAGAAGGGAATTCAATGTTGGTTAATTCAGCTTTTGAGCTAGTGAATAATTCAATTAAATCTTGTAAATCTTTTGAATTAACAGTTTCATCGATAGAAAGTTGAATTGTTGAATCATCAACTCTGAAAACGTTGATACCATACTCAGATACTGCTTTCTCCATGAAAGCATCGGATGTAATGCCATTTAACTTCACGGTAAGAGTATCAAACCATGAACCATTGACAACATCATGTGATGAATTATTGGTGATATTATTTGCTAAAATAGTGGTTAAACCATAAATTCTACCTGCAATATTTTTCAATCCTTGAGGACCATGATATACAGCGTAGTTTGCTGCAATATTAGCAAGTAATGCTTGGGCGGTACAAATATTTGAAGTCGCTTTTTCTCTCTTGATATGTTGTTCCCTTGTTTGAAGAGCCAGTCTGAGTGCTGGTTTGTTAAGTCTGTCCTTAGTGACACCAATGAGTCTTCCCGGCATTTTACGTTGAAGATCTTTTGTTACTGCGAAAAAGGCAGCATGTGGACCTCCAAAACCCATTGGGACACCGAATCTTTGGGAAGAACCTAGAACAATATCAGCACCAAATCTTGAAGGTGGTGTAAGAAGGGTTAACGCAAGTAAATCTGAAGTAACAGAAAGCAATGTTTTATTATTATGAACTAAAGTTGAAATTTCATTTAATTTATCAGTATCTGGAATTGTACCGTTACTTTGAGGGTATGAAACCAATACACCACAAGATTTTGAAATATTTGATTTTAATTCCGATATTCCATCATCAGAAAATAAATCAACCAATTTTAAGTGAATACCTAAAGTACCGGCTCTACTTTGTAAAACAGCTATTGTTTGCTCATGAATATTTGAGTCAACATAATAAATTCCTTTTTTACCTCTAGTGAAATTATAAGATAAAATCATTGCTTCTGCGGCAGCTGAGCCTTCATCTAGGAGAGAAGCATTCGCTACTGGCATACCAGTTAAATCTGAGACAACAGTTTGATAATTTAACAATGATTCTAATCTACCTTGTGAAACTTCTGCTTGATAAGGTGTGTAAGAAGTGTACCAAGCTGGATTTTCGAGTAAATTACGTTGAATAACTAATGGTAAGTGAGTTCCGTAATAACCTTTACCGATATAAGATCTTAAAACTTTGTTTTTTGAAGCAAGTTCTTTAAGACGATTAAGCATTTCTGATTCGGTATAACCATTTAATGGTTGGATATTTAGTTTCCTACCAATGAAGACATTTTCAGGGATCACATTTGAGATGAAAGTTTCCAAATTTTTTGAACTCAATTTATTAAGCATTTGATCAACTTCTTTTGGGTTTGGACCAAGATGTCTTCTAGCAAAAGTATCAAGATTTGCCAATTTATCAGTAACATTATAGAGTGAATTATATTGAACAGAAGAGATATCAACTTTTGTTGAATTTAATCGAACAATTGATAGTGTAAATCTTTTCGCAAAGCGAGTTGTTAACTTAGCAGAAGAATTGAGCATTGCGATTTAATTAAAAGAAGGAGAAAAAAAGAAAGAGAGAAATAGAGAAAAGGATTCATTTAATAATATACAAAGGATATAGAATTTGGTGGTATTTTAGCTGTATTTAAGGATCAAATGATGAAATTAATAGGATGTCAGATAACGTGTAGTGAGGAGTCAAGTGATAGCTTACGGAGTCGCGAATGGAGTCAAATTTATATAATGGAAGAAGTCAATTTTATGCATGTGAAGTCAACATCTCGACTCAGGACGGACTAAACATTATACTTTGGAAACGTTTACCAGAATTAAAACCTGCCCATTGGCCGTCAGGACTCCAACATACATTATTAACTTCCATTTGGGCATCAAATTTATAAGAAGGTAAATGATTTATATTTGAATTCATATAATCATCAAGATTTGTAGAAATTGGAGAATTTGTAGGTGATAAATGATTTGATTGTTGAATTGAAAAATCGTAAAGTAAGACTTGCATTGAATCTGAACCAGTCAATAATAAATTTTTAGTTGGATGCCAAGCAATTGAATTAATAGGAGCATATGAATGATTTAATGAATATACAGGTATTCCAACATTTCGAAGGTCAAGTATAATAACATTTGAAGAATCTTGAGTTAATAAAGCAATTTGATTAGCATTATAACGAGATGAAGCTAAACGTAATAAAGTTTTTGAATTACCATTTAAAGTATTATCATAAATAATTGTTGATTGTTCAAGATTACGTAAATCGAATAATCTTACTGAACCATCAGAAGAACAACTTGCAAAAACATTTTTATCACCATAAATATATTTAACATCATAAACTTCACTATCATGAGCTATTAATTGAGATTTAGCAACAAAAGTTTCTTTAACTAAATTCCAAGCAGTACAAGTTGTATCAATTGAACAAGTAATTAAAGAAGTAGGATCAAATGAATTCCAATCAAAAGAAGTCATTGGAGGTAACTGATTAAGGTTTGAAATTTTAGAATTTGTTAAAGCTGATTTTTCAATTAATTGTTTACTATTTTTAAAATTAGAATTAGAATTAGAATTAGAATTAGAATTAGAATTAGAATTAGAATTAGAATCAGAATCAGAATCACATAATTGATAAATACGTAAACATTCTGAAGTTGTTGCTAATAGTTGTTGATTTGATTGATTTTTTGAAGTTATTGAAGGATCCCATTGAAGTCTTGTAATTGGGTATTTAATTGAATGATCAGAAGTAAGTGAAAAATTATAATATTTTGATGGAGATGATTTAGAAGTAGGTGAAAGTGGAGGAGCGGGTATAATTGATGGTGAACCATTTAAGATTTCTAATTTATTAGTTGAATCATCCCTATAAGTTGATAATGCAATTAAAGGTGTTGAATCAGTAGTATCGAATGACCAATCAAGACCATAGAGTGGATATCGTGAGAGATAAGAGGAAGGGTATTGTTGCTGATTGGAAGATTTATAGGGCTGTGAAATTGAACGAGAAGTCGGGGAATAATGGTTGCCTTCGGAGAAAGGTAGTTTTAAATGCATATGAGTAAACATCAAAGGAAGGTGTGGGGTGAAAAAAACAAAGAGTAAAGGTTTTAGCAATAAGTTTATAGCTACCTAGACTAGACTTGCAAGTGTTGATGGAATTACTGTTATGTATCAGCTGGAGAAACACTTGAACTAGTAATTAGATCCTACATGCATAGTGTCACTAGCACCAGAAACGGTCGCGCCGGAGAGTCTACTGACATAATAATAAATTTTTAGTGTTCCCCACATTAACCAAAATTAGAGAAAACTGAACACGTGACCCAAAGAAATAGAAGAGTTACTCACGACAGAAGATCTTGTTGTTCCCACGTGGGCTGAAAGAATAATAGAAATTGAGACTACAAACTTGAGGTCACTTGACCACAATTTCCAAACCCTCCTGACCGGACCTCCCACACCAGCCCCACCTGATCGGCGCAGTCGCCACAGACGTGCGCAAACGGTACGCGGCTTGTGAAGTGCGCTGCCTGGGTGCGCACTGGATGCAAGGGCGCAAGGGCGCAAGGGCGCAAGGGCGGGGCGGGGCGGGGCGAAAAGATTAATTGGGGGGAGAAATTGGCGGGAAGAAATTAGAAAAGGGTGCGCGCTTCTCCGATAGCGTCACTCTCCAGTGGCGTTGAGGGAGGTCTTCCCGAGCAAAACTGGTTGAGGGAGGGTCCCGAGTTATGAGTCTGAGTATTTAGTTTGAGACTCTGAGTCTGTTCTTTCCGCGAATAGGCTTTGTTTACTTCCCTTAAATTTCACCGACTTACCCCTAAACTCCCCCTAAACTCCCCTTCAACTCCCTCAGTTAACCCCAAAGCTCCCTTAACCGAACCGCTCCGCTTCAATTTTCAATCCGAAAAGACCCTGAATCATTTTCAACGCACCTCCGCTACACCCTGAACGTCCATTGATTGATTGATTGATTTCCAATTTCCACCAATTTCCCAAAATTCTAAAGTCTTTTATTCTTTTATCCCTTTATACTTTATTACTCTATTACTCTATTCCTCTATTCTTCTTCTAATCTTACTATTCTTTTCGTAGTCCTTTCATTCTGTCATGAATATAGTTAATAAATCATCTAATAATAATTCAAATAATATTCTCAATTCTAATAATATTAAAATTTCATCATCCAAAATCCCACGTATAACTGTTACTTCAAATACTCCAATTTTACAAACTCATCTAATAAGTGATAAAATTTTATACAATCAATACGCTTGTATACGTTGTCGAAGATTAAAGAAAAAATGTTCAAAGCATTTACCACAATGTTCTAATTGTACAAAGCAAAATGAATCTTGTGAATATGTTGAACGAAAAAATAAAAGAAAATCTTCCCCAAATTTATCATTAAATGATAAAAAATTACATAAAGGTAATTCAATTTCAACACCAACAACACTTTCTTCATATTCTTCAGCTTCTTCATCTCATTCAAATTCACTTTCATCAGTTTCAGATTCTGAAAGAGAAAATTCTTATCAAATATCTTCATCAACTTCAAATTTAGTACCTCAAATTCAATTACCTCCAATCTTAAAATCTGATTTACAAAATTTAAACCTTTCCTCTTATTCTTTACAACAATCTTCAAATCCAAATATTCCTTTAACTCCTTTATTACCTTCATTACAAAAGCAATTGTATACATTACCAATTCAACCTCAACTTCAATCTCAACCTCAAATTCAAACTCAATCTACAATACTTGAATTCACAAATCAATCTCAAACAGACTTAAGAAATAGATCAAATTCAAAATCTTCAATCCGTTCACTTTCACCAACTTCTCATATTTCACATCTAAATTATCATTCAAATGATTTATTTCAATTGACTAATTTCGATTCAATCCAATTTGAAATCTTATCATTAATTCTTAAAAAAATAAATTTATTGGATGATAATTTATTATCAGTATCATTTAACCTTAATATAATCAATACTACCTCTTTTGAACAAACTTTTTCAAATTTATTTGATTTTATTACTTTTGTTGATAAAAATTCAATGTTATCCTTATTTCAAAACTTAAAATCAAATAATTTTAATTGGAATCCTACTTTCCATTCATTGAATGATTATAATAATTTAATAGAATTTTTATTATTATTAACTTGCTCTTTATTAAGATTATCAATGCAATCCAATTTAGATCCTCATTATTATAAATTCACTTTTACAATGGCAAATAATTTTCTAAAATTGAAAAGTTTTAAATTATCAAATATTCAAATTTTAAGATTATCAACTCTATTACAATTAGTAGCCTTTTATTCAAATTCAAATTTAGAGTTAATTTATTTTATTCAAAATTTTTTAACTAATTATTCATTAAAATGGAAACTTAACCTTGATTTGAAAAATAATACTAATCGTGCAACTTTAACTGATATCGAATATGCAAATAGATTATTTTGGTGTATTTACATATTTGATTCATTTATTTCTTCAACAACTTCAGAACAATCAATTTTTCAATTAAATAATTTTAATGTTCAAAAACCTTTGGCAATTATAAAAGATGAAGAAATTACAATCACAACTCAAATCATAGTTATTGATTTACTTAAAATTCAATCAAAAATTTTAAATCAACTTTATTCAATAAATTTTCAAACAAATTCTAATAAATTTACAACTCTTTCTCTATTAAGACAAGATGCTGATTTTTGGTATAATAATTGCAGAAATTTATTATCAAAATTTTCTGAAGAAAATAATTCGAATATAATTATTGAAAGATTACAAAATTTTGCTGCTTGGATCTCTCAAGAATATTATTATACTTTAATAATACTTTTCAAACCTTCAATATTATTCCCAAATCCTGAACTACCAAATTTTACAGTAATTTCAAATGCTACTTTCCAAAATACCCAACTTTTAAATGATCTTTTATTAAAAAATGAAACTCCTTTATCTTTACCATTTTTTGCACGATATTCAATAACTTCATTATATGCTTTAATATCACTTTTAAAAGGTACTTTCACAATTGATGAATCATTCACTTTAATTAATAATATGTTACAAATTTGGTCAAAAGGTAAAACAGATTTCTCCAAAAATTGTCATTCTTGTCTATTAAATTTACACAAATTATCAATTTTCACAAATCCAAATTTACATTTTAATAAAAATAATGAAATTTATTTACCAGTAGAAAATTCAGCGCAGATCGTAAAAGATTCAGTTACTTCTTTTATTGATTTGATGAATTTAAATGGAATTAATGTTGATGTAGATAAAATCTACATTAACAACTTAAACTAATTCATTCGTTCTTTTGCTACTCTATTTATTATATTCTCTCCTTTTCATATTTATATCGCGAGCTTTCCTTAAACTTTAAATTAATGCATTCTTTTTTGTAGAATCACGTGTTTATTATTCTATTCATAAAATAGATCAACTTCAAACAATACCTCTTCTAACTTCAAGACCATGTTTATCAATCCACTTAAAATAAAGCATCACATTCAATGTCATTCTCGGTTCCTAGGATTGTTACCTGCAAAATTTCAGTCTGAAGACAGCAATACATTAGCTATTGCTTATTTTTCGCTTTCATCACTTGAACTACTTAACGCATTGGACACAGTATTCGCTCACTCAGAGAAACAGTTACTCATAGATTACATTTACAAACACTTAGTTGAAACTGATAATTACGCGGGATTTCGTGGATCATTAACTTACCTCCCTCATAATGAATCATCAATTGAATTAGCTGCAACTTGTTTCGCTTTACAATCGTTAATTGTACTTAAAGATGATTTACATCGTGTACCTATAGACAAAATCATCCGTACAGTACAAGAATGTCAAACTAAAGATGGTGGATTTACAAACACATTTACATCATCACATATTTTTCCAACAAATGAATCTCTTGATTTGAGATATTGTATGATTGCAACAACAATTATGAAACTACTTTTACGAGATACAAAATTAATTGCTAAAAAAATAGACGTAAACTCACTAATTAAATTTATTTCAAATCGTCAAAGTATTGATGGTGGTTATGGAATGTGTACAGGTGATGAATCTCATGCAGGTATGGTGTTCTGTGCAGTTGACGCACTAGCTATGATATCTGACAACAACCAACATAATAATAATAATAATAATGCACTTATTGACTTTCTAGTACATAGACAAATTTGGCATGATAAATACAATAGAGCTGAACTTTCTCATAATGATTACGCTGATATCGCTGATAATGGCGGTTTCAATGGTCGTTTAAATAAAGCAGGTGATACTTGTTACGTTTTTTGGACACTTGCTGCATTGAATATTTGTTCTAAAGATTCACTCATCGATAAAAAAGCAGCTAAAATGTTTCTTTTAAACGGTACGCAGAATAATTTTATGGGAGGATTTAATAAAACGGCAAATAGTGATGAATTACCTGATCCACTGCATTCATTTCTTGGTCTGGCTGCTTTAAGTATACTGGGACACGAAGAGTTGGGTAAGATAAATACACAATTTGTTTTACCAGATTCAAGTTACAAGCACTGGCAAAGTTTGTCTATGCTTTCTCCATAGTCTCGGGAACCTAATGGGAATTTCTGTAAGTAACCAAGATAAAAGTTACTATAATATAAGTTTGAACTTCCAACACCTATAGCTCTATAAATATCGGATTTTTGTAATTTCGGAAGTATTAAAAGGCCCAGAATTATTTGTACATAGTAAGTAATCTTTTCGAAAACGTGACTTCTTTTACATAAACTGGATTGCAACTACTTTCATGTGATATAATCTTTTGAGAACGTGTCGAAACAAGGGTATTTCTCATCCTACTTATTTTTTCAGACAACTAATCAATAGATATATAACTTGTTACTTTTATATTTCAATTGTCGTCAAAAACAACAAGGAGACATCATGGTTTCCCTTTGCACAAACAGAGTGTTTGATTTTCAGCTGATTTGCAAGCAAATAGTGTGCTGTTGAATGTGAAAGATAAAAGCTATTCAATTGCAGTTGAGATATCTGAAATTGTGGGCGGCCAAGGGGAAATTAACCAGATAACAGAAACTAAGAAACCAAAAGCAACATATCTAGGTTCCTAAAGATGTCACTATATTTCCAGTTTCAAAAGGTCACAAACATGATATTATTGAGACAAGGTAGTGTCCAACAAGTCTAACTGAGTTATAATTCCATTTTTCTGATAAGCCCACATAAGATCACATATTATCAAATTGTTCACCAGTTTTAATATTTTCCTTCTCGTACGAAAGTGAAACTTAGTGTGATTTTGCGAGATTTTATTTCAAGAGTTCGGTTATCAATGGCATTGAAAACGGTTGGCTGTTGTATCAATCTAATTTAAAATTCTGCACCTTTAGCTGGAATATCCTTGAGATCACAAAGTCTAGGCACACCATTATCAAAATAATACGAAATGTTATAAAGACCTATTCCTGTTTTATGATCTTTCGATATGTGCTTCTGAAGATGTTATAATCCATGATGTGATGGAATCTTTCCGAATGTACTTTTTTTTTTAAGTCTCTCCAGGAATTTTGCAAAATTTCCAAAACTTTCTATTTCTGAAAGCAAAATTTAATAGAATTTAAATAATATTTGGCATGTTTCACTGTATTATCTTTATGTTGACGAGCATTGAAACGTTTGAAGTAGAGTATCTTTGAATATCCTAAAAGGAACAGAATGAGTCCGCAGAGAGGAGCGTGATTGTTTTTTCCCCTCATATATTTACCAGTTTGCCTAAACAACGAACATAAGATCTTTACATTCAAATCTGTTGGTGAATTCAAAACATAGGTTTTCAAAACCCTGAAAAATGCTTTAAGGATAACGAAGTGTGAGCCATCCTTTTTACAGCCTAGTATCTCAAACTCGAGATGAATTCAGTATGCATTTCTGAATAGCATGATTGATCATTTCATAGTGCGAATTGTAACGGAAAGGTGAAAATTCATCAAAACCAGAAATGAAGCATTAGTAATAAGATCTTTTTTATAAACGGTGCTCAGCTGGCATTTTACAGTCAAATTAATCAGAAGCTAGCTTGAGCATCAAACAGCGATTTAGTTGCACGCAATATATTCTTAGTAGCATTCATTCTTCTTAGTAGCATTCATTCTTTTTAGTAGCATGAATGTTTCTAGTATGGCCTCCATTGTTCTTGAAATGTATATATTCAGTTTCGCAATGCCCGCAGCTTTCTCAAAATGTTTGCTGCTCACTTTAATTTAATTCGTCTGTATCAAATTCAAAAAGAATTGGGAAAATTTACTTGGGTTAGAACAAAGCTTGCATTATAAAAGTTGAAAACTTAAGTTTTATTTTGGTGACTGAAAAAATCGCTTTGAATTAGTTTGAGTATATATAAGTTCAGCTTTAGCTTTCTAGTCCAAAAATTTTACATTTTACATAAAATGAAGCTCCATGTAGCGAGGTCTGATTAGACTGGTTTTAAGGGAACTATATATAGGAGTATACTAGGGTAGGAAACTAACTATGTTATTTCCAGGACGATTGGTCGAAGTCTCCTTAAGACTTCCCTAAGGTGTACTGGTGTACTACAAACAGGTCTTGAATCCTGTTACAAATAGTGTATATATATATAATTTTATTTACAGATTAACTAGATCTTTACAAGCTCTTCGTAAATGCACCACGCAATAGCTGCACTACCAGCTTTCCTTACCAACCGCAATGAAAGACCATTGAAAAATTGCGTCCAGTTCTCAGCATAAAGTTTCTTTGTGGTTTCGGTAAACGTACGATAAGTTTTCGGACTTAATTGCATCCTAGTCTTGATTGTATCAAACGGTGCAGTAACAGTTGTCGAGAAAACAGCAGCGACTGCTGCGCTTGTCGAATTGATAATACCAGAAGACACATGCCCTAACCCATTACCTTCAACTGATAATTGAAGTAATGATGGCAAAATCGACTTGAGCTGCTCATAACTTGAAATGTAAAGACCAGCATAGGGTGCATCACGAAGACAAGTAGCACCAAAACCCCTAAAAAAACCCTCAATACCAGAACTGTGGAAAATCTCCCCAATTGCCTCCTTCATTGATTTGTATTGATAGAGATTGGATTCAAATCTCACTTTTATAACAGTGATAGGCATTGTCAGAAACCCAACGACTGTTCGTGAGATCATTCCTACAGAAACGTTCTCGTATGCTGATAGCTTAGGCAACTTCGATGAAACATTGAAAAGAGTTTTTTCCGTTTCTTTCATTCTAGCCAAATATGATCTACCAATATGCAGTGTGGAAAGATATAATGCACTACCCACTGATGTCCTCAACGCACTGGGTAAAGTTCCACGCCAAAGCTCTTGCAGCCCTGAAATATTCTTTAAAGCGAATGCTAGTGATCTATTTTCACTCTGTTGTACTCTCGTTTTCAGTAAATCAAGCGGTTGAAGGCAAACAGCAGAGGTCAATCCGCCTGAAAAACCTGCAACCAAATGTCTAGAAGTTTTTGTTCCTTTACTATTAGACATGAAATTGTTCCTTTTTTTGGTATTATAGTTTATTTGATTGCTAAAATTTCTTATGTAGTATATACTTAATAAACTTTATTAATTGACATTGTCTTATGAAATGGTAAAATCTAAGGATAGGATTTTGTGATGTCAGCTGAAATGAACTATGCATACTACAGTTAGCGGAAAAGATAGCTTTTTTTTTCAAGGCCTGTGTGCATCGATCAAATTTTTGGAATTAGACTCATGCAATATATATTATATCATTAAGCTTAACTTAACTTTAGTTTTTCTAACGTAAACTAACATCTCAGGCACATTGTAATTAACGTTTCGTATAAACCTGTATACAAATTTTATCTACGTTTCATATAATGTCAGTTTTAGCAGTTTAAAAGTCACCACCGTCAAATCCGCCACCATCATCAAATCCGCCACCATTATCATCATAGTAGTTGTTTTCCACATATGTCGAATCATTATTATCGGACAATGCGGAACCCAACATCAAACCACCAACAGCACCTAAAGCTGCACCTCCCAGCATACCACCCATACCGCTTGACCTTTGTTGTTGAGCATACACTGGTTGTTGCTGTTGTTGAGGGTATCCTCCATAAGGTTGAGGTGGATAACCATACATTGGTTGCGGTGGATAAGCACCGTAAGGTTGAGGTGGATATGGTTGGGGTGGGTACTGCTGATATGGTACACCACTTACAGGAGCAGGTGGCGTCCGTGGAACAGCTGGCTGTGATCTTTGAGGAGGATAAGGTGGTGGAGAATGAGCAGGTGGTAATATTGTACCAGTCGGGGGTTCCCACTGAGACTTTCCCGTAGATTCATTAACATAAAACCATTCTAAATTATTGTGTTAGTATTGTTAAACAATGTTATGTATAATTGTTTTTGCTTTAGACATACCTTTGTATTTATCGTCCCATACAGCTACCCAGCCTTTTGGAACTTGAGGTTTAGCATTTGGATCAGCCATTTATGACTAAAATTCACTGCAGAGGTAGTAGTAAGAAGTGGAGGTTTAGGGAACCCTGTGATTGGCGCCTTCGTGTAATTATACGTTAAAAAGCTTTTTGGGATATTGACTAAGACCAGTCGCGCCGAAAGAAAGAATTATTATTGGGCCAAATTCAATAATTATTGAGATCAGCCAGCATTATATTGATGAAGAATAACTGCGATAATTACATGGAAAGCTTGAGTTGCAAATGAATAGAAGTTTTTTGATCAAACTACTAATTAAGTGCTGAAAAAGTAAGGTCTATAAAAACGATAGCAGTTCTATAAAAGAGAAAGTCAAAAAACTATATGAAAAAGTATGTTGAAACAAAAAACGCAAAAATTAACTTTTGATAATCAGTCTTCATAGTTGAGCCACTATTGAACTGAGGTTCAAAAGTTGGAGGTATCAAAACTGAAGAGATGGTACTTGATGTAGCTTCAGGTGTATCAATTGACGATGTTGGTGATGTTGGAGTGCTACGGGTGACTATTGCTGTGTATCTGGTAGTTTCATCACTGACTGGACAGAATGTAGTGAGCCTAGTAACAATATTAGTAACTGTCACAGTAGAATCCATAATAGTCTTGATTGAAGTTACCTTTGTAGCATAAGTCTGTGGTTTGCCACTGATAGTGGTAAAGCCTGTAGAAACACCAACATTGGTTTCTTCACGTCTGATAGTAGATAGAGCCGTTTTTACTTCGGTGACAGTTTCTGTATAAGTCACGCCAGATTTGTAAACAACAGTGACCGAAGTTGCAAACGTAGAGACATCGCTCAATGGACACCATGTTGTCAAACTTGTTACAACCTGAGTAAAAGTTAAGGTTTCAAGTGGAACAGTTTCAACAACAGTACAAACGGTAGTATAAACGGTGGTGACACCATCAATAACAGTTCGAACCGTACTCAAAGTCGCTTCCGTCTTTTCTGAACAAATAGTTGTGGTTATAGTTGAATCTGAAGTAATTATTACTGTGTAAGTTGATCCAGATCTGTAATTTGTTGGTTGTATTTCAGTTTCACCACCTACAATTTCAGAAATTGGTCTGATGTGGATAGACCTGCCGCTTGATGAAGGTATTTTTGATAAGGTATTCAAATCTGTAGTCGAGATAATGGAACTAATTGAGGATATAACACCACCTTTGTATGATGACTCGCTTGAGGAACTAGATCTAACAAAAGTGTCTGGAGCTGTGCTTGAAAACGAGACTACATCTGTATTACCATTAGAAGAATATTGTGATGAATTAGAACCAGATGTAACAGTAGAAACCGCGGATGAACTAA